>ML781854.1:535129-550219 GCA_009831015.1 Picea engelmannii | reverse complement strand
GACCCTTATGGGTATGAAAATTTCCTTTAGGTAGTTCTATGATATTTATTCTCTGCAATGCCATAGGTCTGATCAAAATTGGATGTGCCAAGTGGAATTTACGGTAACTTCCTCACAACTTGCCGAATTTTGGCTTTTCCAGGAGATCTCACTTGTATAGAATGCCCCGCACAAAATAATTGATATCAAATTCTGAAACTCACGCCCAAAATACTACAGACTGTCCACGATCCAATGCAACCAGTCCCACTCAATTTGGATACTCTAGGAAGACGTTATGATTGTTTTACCTAGAACACCTTCTTGAGACTAGTCAATAGGGCTAGTCAAATACCCTATCTTACACAGGATGTATCTACAAATTTAAAATGACCCAGAAGCTGAACTTTTTATCAAAAATACAATACTAATTTCTGTAAATGTTCTCCAGAGGAAAGGGTCTGAAACGTTACAGAAACGTTTTTATAGCGAAAATTCCTCAATGACTCATTTTCGGATGATTCCATAACCCTATCTTGTACAGGCTGTATCTCCGAAAGTATAAGGCCTCAGGAGCTGAATTTTGAACCCAACGTACCTTGATCTGTCCTATAAATACCCTCCAAGAGGTTCCTTCTGAAACGTTGTATAAAAAAAGTTATAGTGAAAATTCCACGGTGTCTCAGATGTAGCAGCGAAACCCTAAGACCTTGAGCTCTGATACCATATGTTAAGAACCAAACAACAATATAGCATAGAAAAACCTCAGGAAAAGTACTCAATGCCTTAAAAAAGAGATAATTTCAGATAATAAGCCTCTTCGAGGGGGAAACCTCCTTTTACCCCACTTAAATGTTCAAGTACAATATGATTCAAAATGAAAATGTCTCCTTGGTATATATAGGAGACTAGGAGGTATAATTACAAATAATGGCCTAAAGCCGACATAATTAAAATAACATTACTAATCTAAATTACAACTAATTCCCTAAAGCCAACATAAATAAAATAGCATTACTAATCTAATATGCCCCAATTAAGGGGTAATGAGCCAACATTAGGGCTTAACAGTGAGGTTTCCATTTCGGTCCTAACAGATTCAAGCATCAACAATGCTTGAACCTTGTGTTATAAGGGATTCCCAAAGCTAGTGATATAGCAAATGGATTTCACTCCCTAACTCAAAGCTTTATGTTTGTTTAGCAACTTTGGAAAGTTTTTTTCACAATCCTATTCCAAAGCTCTACACCTAAGCTAAGATGGGTTTGAAGAGCCCTAGAAAAGTTGCTAGATAAATTTTAATTATCTCTTGATTTTAGGTTGTTTTTACACAAAGGAGTGGTCGTGAAACTTATGGCGTTTCGACTCGACTCTTTAAACCATGCAAGAGGAAAATAAAATGAAAGAATTTCAACTTTGATGAAAACTAGCTATGGGAAGGAGCAAGAAGTTTCAAGCAAAGAAATAATTTCTTGATTGATTACTATGTGGATCAATTGACAATATTGTGATATGTCAATGAAAATGATTCACAAGAACTCAAACTTTATAAAGTGTAACATAAGGTGGAAAATCAAAGGTGGTCACTAGAGTTATTGTTGTCTAGTTAAAGCTTCATCAAAAATCCAACAAAAACTTCAACTCATTATTGGGAAAGGTGTAGAAGCATATGGGAAGATTCATCCGAAATCCAACAAAAAAACCCAACCATTCACTTCCATTAATATATGGGAAATCGTTGGTATATCTTTCACATGTTTGTGGCAAGGCAAATATTCAAGAATATTCAACAATCAAGTAAAGGATTCTTTCTTCCTTTTTATTTTACATAACACTAAGTTTTTCATTTGAACAAGAAACTAGATATATGCTATGGGGTTTCTGTGTATAGTGTGTAGGACATGCCCTTACTGTATATACTACTTTGGTTTTTCAAATGAGACAATATGCTTAAGTGCTATCATCAGTGGCCTTATAGGTTTGATAACAAATTGAGACACAATTATTTAGGTTAACATTATATACAATGAAATTTATATACAAAAATTCAATTCAAATAAAAAACCCAATTCAAATCCAACCATATCATCCCATAAATTGAAAACCTAATTCAAATCTGGCCATTGGGAGTGATCTACAACCCATTTAGACTTCTGGAAGAAACATACCGATTTTTCTGCCATTGTTGGTGATCCCCTGAACGTCTCTGTCTCTTCTAAGGGTGGCCGAGTCTCCTCTATTGATTGTGCTATGGTGTAGGGAATCCTTGTCTCCTTGTTGGGATGGACTGTCACAATTCACGTGAGTAAATGGTCGAGGGTTATCTCCACCTTGTCGGGATCTAATATGGTCTCCACTGCAGGGGTTCTCTCCTCCCTTTCAGGCTCCAATATGGTCTCCACTTTTGGGGTTCTCTCCTCCCCATCGACTCCAATATGGTCTCCACTATAGGGAGTTCTCTCCTCCCTATCCATATCTAATATGGTATCCACTATGAGCTCCAATACGGTCCCCACTACGGGGGTTCTCTCCTTCTCGTCGGGCTCCAATATGGTCTCCACTGTGGGGGTTCTATCCTCCCTGTCGGGATGAAATATGGTCTCCACTGCGGGATCTAAGTGTGTAACAGAAGAGGAAATCACTACCAGGAGTTGCTTCTTCAGCTCATGGACTACCCTTTCTTGTTCTTCCTCAACGAACAAATAGGTCAGGTTAGTGCCTTTCCTTAGGATAAATAGATCAATTCACTTCACATCGTTGCTTAACCCAACTCTAGATGTGATCTCTAAGTGTGTAACGAAAGAGAAACTCAACAACATGAGTTGTTGCTTCAACTCATGCAATACTATTGCTCGTTATTCCTCGACGAACAAATAGGTTGGGTTAGTGCCTTGCCTTAGGATAGATAGGTCAATGCCCAATATGGTATCCACTGCACTGGGGGTTCTCTCCTCCCTCTTGGGCTCAAATATGGTCTAGTCCACGTGCACAAATTTCAAATGTAAGTTCCGTCGGGTTGCAATATGGTCTCCACTACGCCGGGGGTTCTCTCCTCCCCCTCACAGGGCTCGAATATGGTCTCCTGCACATGTGTAGATTTGAAATGTTAGTTTTTATTTGGGTTTTGGTTTATTATAAATAATTTGTATATATTTTAATTATATATAATATAATTAACCATAACATATGTAACCACTAAACCCTATAAACCATGTCACCCCTCACACCTATAACCTATATTGTTTAAAACTATAACCCTTAGCATATATCTTTATACCCTACTCCTATTCTCTATTAACTGTAATTGTAATCTCGTATAGTCCCTAATAACTCCTAATATTTATAACCTATATAAACATAACTCCTATAATTCATACTCCTTAACCCCTATAATATTTAACACCTAAATATTTTAATGACCATAACTAATACTTAATAACATTTACCATTATAACTCATAACAATTAATGGTCTAGTATAATTCTCTAATACCTAATCATTTAACCCTTTTACCTTGAACCACTATAACCCTTAAGAAATATAGCATTAGTAGCCTACGAAAAAAGAATCAACCATTATAATTGTTAACCTTTATAAATATTAACCTTAATACATATATCCTTTAACATCTATCCCAAATAACCAGTAGTTCCTAACCCATATAACCCTCAAAATTCAACCACTAATCATAAAAACCCCTTTCTTGTATAACCCAAAATCCCAAAATTGTACAACCACTAACGCTATAACCACTTTACTGAAATTAGTATAAATGATAGATCTTAATCATTTTAATCATTATAATATCTAAACCTTATATCCATTATCATCCCTAAGAACTAACCTTTGCAACCCCATATCCAATATTTCTGGTCCCTTATCCTGAACAACAACTAGGACATATAACCACTAATCACTATAACACTTACCTCATTAACCCAATAATCTCTAAACACTTGGATCCTAAATATATAATCCTTTATAAACCTTATAATCTCTAAACATTTTAAGCCATATCACCCCTTACCCATAAAACATGATCCTCCAACTCTGCATTGACATGACTATTATTTTTTCTCATCCCACTGTGAAAAGTCTACCCAAAAAAGGCTACTAGGTGTTTCTTTGCTGGCCTGCTGCTCTTTTTTGTAAAATAAGAACTATCTCGATGGCAAAGAAAATGATGACAACGATGACGATGATGACAACAATTATGGTGATGATAATGATGATGACGACGATTATGATAATGATGATGACGACAATGATGACGATGGCGACGATGAAAACAACGATGATGATGACAATGATTATGGCGATGACAATGATGATGATGATGATGATCATAATTAAGATGATGACGATGACAACGATGGCGATGGCGATGATGACGACGATGACGATGATGATGAAAACAATTATGGTGATGACAATGACAATGACGATGGTGATCACAATGATGATGACGACGATGATGATGACAATGATGACAATGATGACGACGACGACGATGACAATGATTATGGTGATGCAAATTATAATGATGACGATGATGATGATAATGATAGTGATGATGATGATGATGAATGAATGATGATGATGGCGATGATGATGACGTTGATGATGATGATGACAATGATTATGTTGATGACAATGATGATGATGATGAAAATGATGATGATGATGATGATGATGACGACGACGATGACGATGATGATGATGATGAAAATGATGATTATTATGAATACGACAATGCCGACGATGAAAAAAACAACGATGAATATAATGTTGATTATGGTGACAATGACAATGACAACGATGAAACATACACTAGTCCTTTATGAGTCCATCTACATTTCTTTTATCTTCAATTATATCATCCTCATTAAGTGTTAGTACATACACATCCTATGTTGTTCCACCATTAAAAATGGATAGGGATCATATAAAAACCATCCTAATTAACCAAAATCCAAAATAAAATAAAACCAAAAATACAATATGTGAAATGGATATACGGGCCAAATAAATTTCTACCATATATAGTGGTCAAGGACTAGGCCAAACCAATAGAAGAGAAATGTAATATAAAGGTATATGAGGAGGATGTGGTTATTGGTATGAAAAACCAACGATCTAGATCATCCAACATTTAATATTAGTTCCATATTTATTGGACGACGATGATGGTGACGACAATGATTATGGTGATGACAATGATGATGACGATGACGATGATGATGATAATGATGACGACGACGACGATGATGACGACGACGACGATGATGATGACAATGATTTTGGTGATTACAATGACGATGACAATGTTGATGATGTTGATGATGTTGATGATAATGATGATGATAATGAAGATGAAAATTTTAATCCATATTTTAGGGTATGAAATGTGTTATCACTTAAGATTTGTGGCAGAGCACCTAGCAGTTGTGAAAAGATCTTATCATTTCCATATTTTTAGGCAAATAAATCTTATTTTTAGGCATATTTTTATGGTGTTGATCTAATAATGAATGAAAAGAGGTATTTTTCATCACAACTATGAATATCGTTAAGGCATGCGAATAGCCTATCCATGTCAAATTTCAGTGCATGCACAAACAATTTGTGAAAATTTCAACGTTGGACCCAATATTCATGACATGTGACTGACCTTTCCCATGATGATGGGTATATTTTTGGGAGTTCCATGCATTAAATTAATCCGAGAAATTAGAAACAATGTTCAAGCAATGATAAACATGTTCATTAAAACTTTGTTGATGCAATACTATGACAACAATGATGACATTTACAATCATGATGTTATAAATATGAATGAGCTTCCCTTGGTTTCAAGAATAATTTATCCTCTACTGAACAAGGCCAACCACATGAAGGTGGAAGATCATATGGCCCCTCCCCTCCCCCTCACATCACTCTCAATTCCCCAATACCCAATCTATAAAATAGAAAATAATTGAAAGAAACATAGTAAGATTCATGCATAGAAACTACCAAAACAAAAATTAATGAAGGAAAATGAAATTATGTGTTTGCAAATGATATTTTTAGTTTACCACGTACTCTATTATATTGGTGACTATTTTAAGGTTTCACATAATAATTAAGCAACATGTAACATTGGATATAAAACATCGTATAAAACTTAAAAACATGTAATTAACCCATGACATAAGTAAATTATTTTAAGAGAATAATTCATACAAATTAACATATATAGTCACGTGCCTGATCCAACTCAACATATGTATCATCCTTATTTTGTATCTTATTCTTCATCAAACTCGACATCCATATCATCATCCGGTTCATAAAAAATGTTGAAATGATTGACAATATCATCATCATCATCAATGTCATTTTCAAACATATTTTCATCGACATCATCATAAAAAACTGCATTGTCTCCTATGCCTGGATCATGTCGATCTTCTTTGTCTTATTTGTCTGTCGACCCTACATGATCTGGAGAATCATCTTCTTCTTTAATATCATCTTCTTCCTGTACATGAGTATACTTAATTGGCCTTCCTCTTGGATCATATCTAACAACAAATGACCAATCCCTCTCACCTGTAACATTTTATTAAAAGACTTGTTCACATTGGCTTGGAAAAACATAGTGATCATGTCCTCTTTGAAGCACCATTATTTTAATCATAGGAAATCCATTGTCATACTGAATAAAAATTATTTACTCATCTCATTCATGCATTCGTAACCTATACCATTTGACGTCGAACATAACTAATTTGAAGGAATTAAAGTCACACTCAAGTATATCATTCAAATACCCATAGTATATATTTTCAGATTCTCGGGGATGTCTGTCACTCCTAGAGGAAACAATAGTGACATGGAATACTGCAATTATCCCACTATAAAATTTTTTCCTAGTTTCATCCAACTATTTGATGCGAAATTTACGACCATTGCACCACATAGCCTTGTGGTGTTTCAACTACAATATTATGCCAGATATGTAAAATATGCATTGTCAATTAATAAATTAACATATTTATATAACTTGGAAAGTATTTGAAAAAGACAGTACACATGTAGTCACATTAATATAATATAAAATAATTAAATAAAATGGGTGAATTTTCTTTCATGTCCATCTTTCAAACCATATGCTAAATCAATTTCCCTTTGCGTAACATTGACATCTCTATTACAACGAGCTTCTCTAACCAATTCAGACAGTCATTTCCATGATAACCTACCGCCATGGTGTTGTTTACATATTTCAATCCATACATTCATCCAGTCAAGATTGTTTGCAATGTATAAATGCAGTGCATCCCTATCTTGAGCAATTGAATCAAAAAATCATAATTCACCAATATTAACTATTAGTTATAACCATGGTAAATATTAATAATTTATGAAATAATAGATATTAATATATTAATGAGTATGATCACAGACACACAAAAATAAAATTTATATGTATTAATATAAATCTCCACAATTATTAATATATTACCTCTCATTTTTTTCATTCTACCTTTCCCCAACATGTGCTCCCGATCTTCAAATTTTTTGATGGAGTTCACATCCCAAATGTGATCCACTGCATGCATAGTTGGAGCTGCTAACTTAGTAAGATACTGACTAATATACACCTTGGATTGATATACCATATATCCCTCCACCAAAAAAACCTCATAACGTGATCTTTGTCTAACCAAATCCTTCAATGATTTCAAGTGCCTCTCCACCATCCACATTGACCTTGAGTGTACAGGTCCACACATTTCAATCTCCTCAACTTGGTGTATGAGGTAGTGTTCTTTAGCATTTAAAAATGTTGGAGGTATATACTTTTTCATTTCACACATTAATCGAGGAATTTCTCTCTTCCAATACTTTATATCATCTTCATGGATTTATTTCAATGACAACCATCTACATGAGATCATGACACAAGAAAATAACATGTTTCAACATAAAGTAATATATATTACTTTACAAGTAAAACACATGTCATTAAATACACCAACAAATTGAAAGAACATTTTGCATATAAATCACAACTACTTACCTCATGTATTTTCCAAGATCATATATAACTTGTTTGACATTGTTGTCAAAGTCATTTGGGAGAGATAGTGGTAGAACATACTGTAACAAAAAAATGAATTGTTATTTGTTTTGACCAAAGCAAAAAAAAAAAAAAAAAAAACTTAAAAGATGTATAAGGCNAAAAAAAAAAAAAAAAAAAAAAAAACTTAAAAGATGTATAAGGCCAATATATAAATATGTATACCAAAATTATTACCTTAATGAAGGTATGCCAATCATGTGTTTTTACCCCACCAAATTCACCTTTCTTTGTTAAGATATTATTTATGTTTGAAGCAAAACCCGTGGGAAACTTAATTCTTTGAATGATCTCTTTTACATCATTTCTTTGTTTCTCTGTTAATAACCATGGAAGGTTATTTCGGTCTCCATCGCTTTTTGATCGTATCACACTTCACATTGCATGATTGGCTTCCTCAATGTCAGTACAAATTTTGACAATGTTTTCTTTATCCCTCCCGCCATCTATGATTCACCATAACGTTTCTGTCACATTCTTTCTGATATGAATTGTATCAAATAAATGAGCTATTTTTAGCTCCTCATAGTAGGGAAACCTCATGAATTGAGTGAGATAACATTTCATCCCTCGTGGAAGCTCATTATTAATACCTTCATGATGGCGACCTTCATGAAGCATAAAATAAATCACAACAATAATTATCAAATATGGTAAAATAAATTCAATGATTAAAATAAAAATTCAAAACATTACATATACGATACATAAATAAATTGTGTACCTTGACGATTTACATTATATTCCAACCTCCATAGGTGAGGTGTCATTCATCATGGTTTTAAACTGGTCTCTTCTTTTCCATTGAAAAGATGTTTTCAGTAGTACGATACCTATGGTTATTAGGGAGGAGGTGCCTATACTCATCAAACACCACCTTTTCTAAATTTTTTGAATGACGACACTTCATCTTAGGACCACAAACTTGACATGCAAATTTACCCTTTGTTTGAAGACCTACAACAGATGGATTAATGTCAATTATACGATGAGATTATTTAAAAATTAAACATGCATGATATCTTAAAAAAATTATATAGTATTAAAGAGAAATAGAATGCTACATACCAAAAACATGTGTTAGTCTTGGGCATCATGAATTGTCCATAAAATTATTCCATGGAATTTAAATTTCTTCTCCCCGATTGGTTTACATATGTCATACATAGTGATGCCAAACCATAACTTTAGTAGCTCATTGATAAGAGGCTCGATATATAAATTCATATCTTTAACTTAATACTTACCTGATTGTTTGAAATTACACATAATTACTACCATGATATGTATATATAATTAAATAAATAAAAAAAAGATATTATGCCAAAAACGAAACAAATGAAAATATCACATTCAAAAAATTAATGTAAACAAATACCTGGAACAATCATTGTCAGCATTATGTGCTCCCTCATGTTATTGTTGATAACAAAAATAGGCCACACTGAGTAAATAGACCTAATCTCTCTGAATGGATTAAAACGATCAGCTGCCAATGGAATCCTAACATTATGAGGCTCATCTTTGAAATATGCCCATTTTCCCTCAATTTCCCTAAATGCATAACCATCGACATGCATTCAAAGAAAACCATATCCACTTCTGTTATGTGCATGGTAATTCATAAATTGTGCTATGCTTTCACACCTAAAAAATCACTGCAAACATGGAACTATGGTAATATGGTGAAGAACCTTTCAAGGCACCCTTTTTGTTACTTGATCGGTTTGATATCTACTGATAAGACATAGCATGCATTCTGTTTTCGAAGCATGTTGTCCATAATATATAATATGATCATTAGGACATGAATCTATAATTTGATAATCCATTCCAATGTCTTTCATAATGAAATGAAAATCTCAATATGTGCGAGGTAAAATATTTGATGATGGTAACAAGAACTCACCTAATAATCTACAACATAACAAATAACTAGGGGTAACATCTCAAAACTTTTTTTTTTTTTTGAGCTCTGAGGCCACCTAGGGTTTATCTTCTGAGCGCTTCTGCTGCATCAATGGCCACCTCCAGAGGAGTGGAGACACCGCCCCCTCCTTCTACAAAAGAGTCCTTCCACAAGCTTCTGGCCGCCCAAGGCAAGAATCTTCCCCTAGCCCTCCCCCAAGCTTCATGAAGAAGCTCGATTCGATTCCGAAGATTGAACTCCCCCCTGACCACCCTATGCATGTAGCAGTCTCCCTTTTAGATCATGGAATGGTAGGACAATTTATGGGGCTTTGGTCATCAGCCAGATCCACATACAACTGGATCCAAAGAAACTGGTGCCCGGTGATCCAGAACAGTGTAACCTGCTATGTGGTTGGAAGAGGTTTCTTTATCTTCGAATTCATCTCTCAAGAAGATCGAGATCTCATCTTCAGGAATAGACCGTATTTCATGGGAACTTAAGGGCTCTACCTGAACCATTGGACGCCAAGATTTGAACTTGCAGTTGAAGTGCCCAAGGACGTTCCAGTCTGGGTAAGACTTTCAAATCTTCCAATCCACTGCTGGAACCCCACTTCACTCCAAGAAATATGAAATGGGATAGGCCAATATATTTAAAGGGAATACCCTAAGGACCAATACTCTTGCGTGCACATATACGTGGAAGTGGATCTTGAGGTGGGTCTCCCAGAGGCAATCAAATTAAAGATTGGAGACTTGAAGCATTACCAGAAGCTTGAATATGAACAACTTCCATTCAAATGCAGGGGATTTCATGAATACAACCATTTTCAACGAAAATTCCCTAAAGACCCAAACAAAGAGAAGGACAATGGAGAAGGTTGGCAACAAACCAGAAAAGGAAGAGCGCCAACCAAGGAAAAGGCCCAAAGAACGAAAATAAAAAACATGCACAATCGAAGGAGAAAAGAAACCAACTAGGAACAGAGACAACGAACAAGTTTAGGGCATTGGATCTAGAACATATAGAGAAAACAATAGATGAATCCCATCAGAGTGTTCCAATAGCTGAAACAACACATAGGAAGTCAACACCAGAAGCCAGAGAGGAGCCGTTGCCTGAAAGGGAGAAAGCGCAAGGACCAATTGCTGTGGGTAAGAAAATAGAACCATAAGTTGAGGAAGGCAAGGTCTCCACAGACAGTGATAGCGAGGAAGTAAGTGACACCATTATCACCCCAATTAAAACAAGCAGGGGTAGGAAATCCAAGAAAGAAGAAAGAGAAAAGGAGACATATAAAGGAATCTTGAGTGGATCGCAACCAACAATTAGACAACTGATCAATGTTAGGCAGACAAGGAAGCACTCCAGGGCCCCCCAAGGAGCCCATACCTCCCCCCAGGTAAATCATGAGACTAACTTCCTGGAATTGTAGGGGTTTTGACAATAGATTAAAGGAAGAGGCACTTAAAGATATCATCAGAACTTCAAAATCTGATATCCTTCTAATCCAGGAAACTAATATGGAAGAACAAGACTTCCTCAACACAACCAAAGAACTTTGGAAAACAAGCAAAGGAATAGCAGAAAGTGCAAGAGGAGCCTCAGGAGGTATAGACACTCTCTGGAACCCTATGAAGTATGACCTAATTAAATATGATACCTGTAAGAATTGGATCTACACCAACCTCATTCAAAAAGAAATGGCCCATCAGGTAAATCTCTTCAATCTTTATGTGCCTGTCCTATTGGAGGAAAACATAATTTGTTGGGATACTCTAAAAGATTACTTGCTTCTAAATAAGCTAGAAAACAACATTATTGGGGGGGACCTAAATGTGACCCTAGCAATGACCGAGAAAAAATGTGGCTCCATTGTGCGAGACCTAGCAAGGGAATGGGTAGAAGATATCATGTCAGATTGGGAGCTAGAGGATGTCAAACCAACTAAAGGGAAATTCACATGGACTAATAAGAGGGTAGGACCGGAGTACATTGCTACTAGACTAGACAGGTTCTTAGTTCACAACTCCTTTATGCTTCTAGGCCTCACACCCTCCTCCACTATCCTCCCACACAATGTGTCAGACCACAAACCAATCTTGTTGGATATTTCACATGACAAGAATCTAGGATCTATCCCTTTCAGATTTAGCCCAACCTGGCTCCACTATGAAAGCTTCCAGGATCTGGTCACCAAAATCTGGAATGAAATAGTAAGAGGTTCTGCCTTTTTTGTGTGGGAAGAAAAACTCCAGAGACTAAAGGTAGCACTAAAGTCTTGGGATAAAATCTTTCCAAACCCTATTCAATCTCGCCAAGAAGCCCAAAATCAGCTTGGAAAACACTAGCTGGATATGGATGATCAAGAAATCACCCAAGAAACTTTGTAGCAAGAAGATTAGCTCCAAAGGAAGTGGCACCAAGCCTGTAGAGAGGAGGAAAAGTACTGGCAACAAAAATCCAGAAGCCTCTAGCTGAAAGAAGGGAAAAAAACACTGGCTTCTTCCACAAACAAGTTGAAGCTCGAAAGAAGTTCAAGAATGTCACATAAATTCAGGTTCAAAATCAGACAATAACAAATTTTAAAGGCATAAAAGCAGTGACGATAGAAGCCTTTGAAACTCTTTATACAGAAACTCAAAGGTATGATATAGACTCCAAAGCCTACCCTCCCCATCTCTCATTCAATAAGATGTCAACATCAGGGTAACCAAGGTAGTCGACCAACTAGAAATAAAAGAGACACTTGACCAAATGAACCCAGACAAGCTCCTGGTCAAGATGGATTCACAACCAGATTCTACCAAAACAACTGGGATATAATAAAATCAAACCTCACAAAACTGATTAGGAAGCCTCAGACTTGCACCAAGATAGGAGGAGGAACAAACTTGTCTTTCTTTTCTCTCATTCCAAAAGAAAAAGTAGCAGTCAATTTTGGAAGGTTTCGCCCAATCTCTTTCTGCAACACAAGTTACAAAATCCTCACCAAAATAATAACCAACAAAATTAAAAAAATCCTCCATGCAATTATCCCCGAAAACCAAGAAGGATTTGTAAAAGGCAGGTATATAGTGGAAAATATCATCCTAGTTCAAGAGGCCCTGCACTCAAGTTCTCATAGAAAAGACAAAGGTATGATAATTAAACTCGATCTGGCAAATGCATTTGATAGAGTTAGACACAAATTTCTATTCAAGGTCATGGAAAACTTTGGGTTTGCCCCCTCCATAAACTGGATTAAAGCTTGTATCGGTTCCCCCTGGATAGCCCCTCTAGTGAATGGGTGTGCCATTAAGTTCTTTCAAGCCTCTAGGGGTCTTCGACAAGGTTGTCCCCTCTTGCCACTCCTTTATGCCATCCAAGCCTCAGTGCTCAGCTTCCAATTGGATCATGGCCAAACGCATAACAACCTTCTCGGCCTAAGAATCACCCCTGGGGTCAAAGACATCAACCATGCCCAATTTGTGGATGATACGCTGCTAATGGGAGGAGTGAGTATGCATATAGTAAAGAAATTCAAAAATGAGTTATATGCTTAGACAAAAATCTCTGGAAGTGTGATAAGCCTGACTAAAAGTAAGATATTTGGCTGGAACATAACTCCAAGGGAGATACTATACATTTCAAGAATCCTGGGAATGGAAGGCTGCACCACCTAGGATGCGTTTAAATACCTGGGAGTCCCAATTTTCAAATCCAAACCAAAATATTCGCATTGGACCCAACTGATAGAAAAGATTAAAAACAGAATAAACTCCTGGGGAGAAAGCTGGTTAAACCTTGCGGGAAAATTGGTCCTCATAAAAGAAGTGCTAACAAGCATCTCGATATACCAAAGCTCCTTACTTTTGGCCCCGATGACTACAATCCAAAAAATTGAAGCACTGTTCAAAATATTTCTCTAGGAGGGGGGGAAGCAGACAGGGAGGAAATTGCATCTTATAAACTAGGAAAGAGTAACCAAGCCCTATCTAGAAGGGGACATCCAATTTAAAAATATCCATACTCAAAATTTAGCCTTGGGAGCAAATATCTTATGGCACACAATCATCGGGAAATCCTCCTGGAGTAAAAGAGAGTTATGGAAGAAGTACTTTGGAGGCCCAAGGAAAACTTGCCTGGACCACCCAACAAAGGTGGAGAAAGGATCCTCAATTTTCTCTCTGTGCCAGAAGGCTCTAATTCACTTTAAACCTCATCTCACCTGGATACCAGGAAATGGTAAAGAAATCAATGTTTGGGAAGATTCAATATTGGGAGACCCACCTCTAGGCTCGATGCAGGGTCTTGAATAAATTAAAGAGTGGACGAGGCTCCAAAATTTACACAGTATGTGGGACATCTCAAGTTGGGGAAATGATGAGAGCCAATCCTGGCTAAGGTGGGAAATTGCTAACATAGACCTAGGGATCGAAGAGGAATGGAACATGCTGAAGTATTGGCTGCAAGGGAAATCCCCCCTACAGAAAGGGAAAAAAGACAAGAGAGGGTGGGGAGATTTCTCTGGATTTTACACTACAGCAACAGGTTATCAACACACAACAACAATTCCTCACGTCCCTCCAGATCCGGCAATTTGTAAAGCCATCTGGACTTCCAAGTCAATTCCAAAGATATATATGTATGTATGGACCATGGCACATAGAGGTGTCCTCACTGGAAAAAATCTAAGAAGAAGAGGATGGGAAGGCCCCTCCATATGCCCTCTCTGCACTCAAGCAGAGGAAACCTGTTAAGAACCAAATGTCAATATAGCATAGAAAAACCTCAGAAAAAGTACTCAACGCCTTGAAAAAGAGATAATTTTAGATAATAAGCCTCTTCGAGGGGGCAACCTCTATTTACCCCACTTAAATGTTCAAGTACAATATGATTCAAAATGAAAATGTCTCCTTGGTATATATAGGAGACTATGAGGTATAATTACAACTAATGGCCTAAATCCGACATAAATAAAATAACATTACTAATCTAATATGCCCCAATTAAGGGGTAATGAGTCAATATTAGGGCTTAACATGCCCCTCCCCTTGAGACAAGTGTTGTCCGCAATGCTTGAGTAACT
>ML781854.1:508005-532169 GCA_009831015.1 Picea engelmannii | reverse complement strand
ACAATATCGTGGGAGTCAACTCTTCAGACGAAATTGTTTCTACGTTTTCATCTTGAGATGGTTCTTGTTCTTCTTCTTCTTCCTCTTCATAATCTATGTAGAATAATTTCTTCTCACCACACTTATGTCCCTTACTGTACTTGCTGTCACAATTAAAGCACCAACCTTTTGATTTTATTTCCTCCAATTGTTGAGGTGTCAACCTTG
This sequence comes from Picea engelmannii, assembly GCA_009831015.1. Taxonomy (NCBI): domain Eukaryota; kingdom Viridiplantae; phylum Streptophyta; class Pinopsida; order Pinales; family Pinaceae; genus Picea; species Picea engelmannii. The sequence continues at coordinate 531,962 of ML781854.1, read as the reverse complement.
TAGGTTGAGGTGTTTTAGAAGGAGTATTGTTCTCTCTATAGATGTTAGGATTGGTCCTTCTAGTAGCCATAGTGATATTTTTACTTTCAACATTTCTTGCCACCTTAAATGCATTCTCCAATGATTTGGGTTCCCAAAGGCAAACCTCATGTTGAATGTTATCCTTTAAAGTTCCTATGAATACATCAATTAAGTGCTCATCTGGAATATCAATTACCTTTATATTCAATATTTGGAAGTTGTTAATGTGCTTGGTAACTGAACCCTTTTGTTTGAGATTTATCAATTGGCTAAAGAAGGTATTGCTCCTTGTATCCTCATAGTGTGCTATCATTTCTTCCGTGAAAATTGTTCAAGTGACAAGTGATTTGTGAGAACAAAGCCATCGATACCATACAAATTGATTAGGTTCTAAATATAAAGAAGCAAATCRTACCTTTTGTGTATGTGGCACATTATGTAGATCAAAGAATTGCTCCATCTAAAGTATCCATGTGATTGGGTCCTTGCCATCAAACTTCCTCATATCGATCTTAGGAACGTGGTTGGTCTTCAACCCAAAGTTGGATTTTCTCCTTTATTGATTCACCTTCCTTGTGTCCTCATCATGAATTTCATGGGATACATTTTCACTTTCAGGTGTCTTCTCTATTACGAAATTTTTCAATACTTCCATGATCTCCTCTTTTAAACCATCCATCTTTGCCTCCAACTTAGCTTCCATCTATTGTAGTTCATATTTTGTTACTATCTTCTTTTGTAAATAATTTATGTCCCTATGCATTTCTTCACCTTCATCAAGAGTCCAAGTAGGATTGTCTAGAGGCTTATTTGGTGTAGAAGTTCCCTTTTTGGGTGGCATGTTGGCCAAGTATCACTTTTGAACCTTTATTTTGAGGTGGTTCTGCTAGACAATATTTCTTCTTTTGTATCTCCCAAGTTTTGGCCCTTATGGGTATGGAAATTTCTTTTATGTAGTTCTCTGATATTTCTTCTCTGCAATGCCACAGGTCTGATCAAAATTGGATGTGCCAAGTGGAATTTACGGTAACTTCCCCACAACTTGCCGAGTTTTGTCCTTTCCAGGAGATCTCACTTATATAGCGTGCCCCACACAAAATAATTGATATAAATTCTAAAACTTGTACCAAAAATATTACAAACTGTCCACGATCCAATGAAACTAGTCCCACTCAATTTGGATACTCTAGGAATAAGTTATGATTTTTTTTACCTGGAACACCTTCTTGAGACTAGTCAATAGGACTAGTCAGATACCCTATCTTACACATGGTGTATCTAAAAATTTAATATGACCTAGAAGCTGAAATGTTTACCACAGATACCTTACTAATTTATGTGAATAGCCTCTGGATTTCAGGGTCTGAAACATTACAATTTTTTTTTATAGCGAAAATTTCGCAATGACTTAGTTCAGGATGATTCCATAACCCTATCTTGTACAGGATATATCTGTGAAATTTTAAGGCCTTAGGATCTGAAATTTGAACCCAACGTACCTTGATCCGTCTCCTAAATATCCTCGAAGACATTCCTTCTGAAACATTATAGAAAAAAAATTATAGTGAAAATTCCAAGGTGTTTCAGATGCAACAGCGAAACCCCAAGACCTTGAGGTCTGATATCATATGTTAAGAACCAAATATCGATATAGCATAGAAAAACCTCAAAAAAAGTACTCAATGCCTTTAAAAAGAGATAATTTCAGATAATAATCCTCTTCGAGGGGGCAACCTCCTTTTACCCCACTTAAATGTTCAAGTACAAGATGATTCAAAATGAAAATGTCTCCTTGGTATATATAGGAGACTAGGAGGTATAATTACAACTAATGGCCTAAAGCCGACATAAATAAAATAAAATTATTAATCTAATATGCCCCAATTAAGTGGTAATGAGCCACCATTAGGGCTTAACAAAACCACATACCACCTACTCTTAAGCTGCGTTTACTCCAAGGAGGTCTGGCAGTTAACCCTTGGACTATAGCCATATACTCTCGTTTTACCTCAAGAAGTCACCGCCATGCTACAAAATTGGAATCCCCTTTGTCTTTTTTAGACCGCCAAAAAGGGTCAAATCTCCACGATATGGAGAACTCTCCCAAAATTCATTCTTTGGAAGATTTGGCTCGAACGAAATAACAGGTTATTTAGGGAAACCAAAAGTAGCCCAGCTCAAGTAGCCACAAAGATAAAGGCACATTTTTGCAAGAGCGTCCCCTACTTTTGTAAGGAAAATAAATCAAGGCCATTAGAAATGGATGAGAAACTCTAGATTGAACATCTTAATATCCAAGATCAACAACAACAAACATACCACAATTCACACAAGCAAGATTGGGAAATCAGGAAGAAAGAGAGAGAGTTCGAAGAATGGAAAAGAAAGAAAAATAAGTATATTTCGTTCTTTGACGGGGCCTCCAAAGGGAATCTAGGAGTGGCAGGTGGAGGAGGAATCCTTGTAAGCCCCAATGGACTCCCATAAATCATTTTTTCCTAGGGACTTGGCACAAAAACCAACAATAGGGTAGAAGCACTAGCCCTCTGGAAAGGGCTTAATCAAGATATTATTCACAACGTCCAGGATCTGGTGATAATAGGGGATTCACGGATAATAATCCAAGCCTTAATTCTCTGCAACAAAGTCAAAAATGCAAAACTCCAACATATTTTGGAGAAAATTCATCTCCTCCTAGGAAAGCTATGAACTTATCAGCTTTACCATTTCCTCTAGGAAATGAATGCATCTACAGATGAAGAGGCCAATAAAGGATCCCTCTCAATCATTGTAACCATACAATTCAATGGAACCACGACCAGTTGGGACCTCCCATGAGCGACTAGAAGAAGACATTGTTGACAACTAGCAAGGGAAATCACATCCTTAAAGGTACATGGTTGAATCCAACACAATCAACACTCAGGAGGATGTCAGAAATGAGGGAATCGACCATCATTTGTTCATTGAAACTTAGCAAGATCCCATCATTTGGTCATTGAAATTCAGCAAGAGCCCATGCTTCCCAGATCGCGCGTATCGTATGGGTGCAGCGAACCTGAGGATTTTGGAGTTAAAAGGAGGTGTAGGGAAGGAAGCCACGCAGTCCAGAATCTGTCAAAGGTTGGGAAGGAAGCCACATAGAAGCATAGAGACCATAGGAAGGAGATACTCGCGCAGGTGAAACATCCTAGAAGCACCAAGGGAAGAGATGGCAACAAGCTCAGGAAGTAAGCCCACGACGGAGGAGCGGTTGGAATCACTGGTGGAAAACTAACATCTCAAGCATAAACTGAACTATTTGGACAATTTTCTCCAAAACTTGGACACTAGCGTAGGGAGGCATCTGGAAATGTTGGAAGAAGACATCACTTCCACCAAATTCGGGCTATCTGAGGAGCTGGGGAAACTATGCAAGGACCTCAAAGACCCAAAGAAAGAATTTGAAGAAAGGGTAAGCAATTTGGAACAACAGATGGAGCAACTGAATAAAGAATGGAAGTAGGAGAGGGACCAGTCCAAGAAGGGAGGATCAAAGTAATATGGCCAGTAGCTCCTAAGCCAAGAAATGGCCTTTGCAAATAATGCTGCGAGGAAGACAATTTGTATAGATGCCTCCGCATATAGCGACTAAGTTAGCTCTAATTTTCCTTCACCAGGCAGGAGAGTATAGCCTCCTAGCCTTGTAACTATTTAGTCAAGTTTGGCTAAATTCATATGTAACAGAACTAGTGGCTTCACCACTGCTTTTCTATATTAATACTCCATTATCCATTACTGTAAAAAAAAACAAAAAACAAAAAACTAGTTAATGTAAAGAATATTAATCGTAAAAATTACATTCTTATTTTACACATTAATTAACACTAAAAAAAAATAGAAAAATGTCAACATTTATGTATATGAGATGAAACATATTACATACCTTAGGATCTGTGTCATACAAGTGTTCGACAAATGATTCATAACCTTTAATTTCATTAGCAACAATGTAGCAGAGATAACATTTTCTCTTGAGCCTTCATAAAGTCGTTTAGTTGCCTTTTCTAATAGAGGTTCATCATAAATACCATAACCATCCCCATCCTCATTCGACCAAGCAAACAAATCTTGGATCATTTGATTTTTCCCATCATCTTTTTCCATGGGATCCTTAACTTTATTTGTCCCATCATCTTCTCCCATGATATCCTCATTTGCTTGATCATGTTCCTCAGCTTGTAAAACATCATTTCTACTACTACTTGGTGCAATATTATGCATAAAGTTAGGGGCAAACTCTAACTTTATAATTACAAACAATCATGCAAAATTAGTGTGTATAACAAATATTCAAACTATATCTATCTATCTATCTATCTATCTATCTATCTATCTATCTATCTATCTATCTATCTATCTATCTATCTATCTATATATATATATATATATATATATATATATATAAAACAAATAATGAATATATAGCTAATTACCACGAGATGATATTCATTCGATCCCCCATCAATGTGCCCATATTTCCTACAATGTTTTTTAGCTATTGCTATTAAAATTCTTACAGGACATGTAGTGCAACATTTTTTGCAAGGGAAATAACATCTACCATCATCCTTTTCACCCTCTTTACTTTTTTCCCCACCTCTGATATTTTGTGACATTCTTTCGCACAAAAATACCTATTCTGTACCGTCGTTGTTATAGCAAGATTATCACAACATCTCTAATTTTCAAAATATTTATATATATTTTTTTCGTCACAAGAGTGACGAATGTTGACCAAGTCAATGTTGACTTTCTCAAATAGTTGGGTGATTGTTTGAATAGTGTAATGATCATCATTGTATCATCGCTCTTGCGATGATAACCAAAGGTCATTGCAAGAGTGACGAGAGTCCACTATCTTCATGTTCGTCTCTCTTGATATGTACAACTAGTTTCATCTCAAGAGCGATGAGCGCGGGTTGGATTTATAAAAAAAATGAAAAATTCAACTCTTTATCTGTAATTTTGCGACGAAAGGGTACTTTCGTTGCAAGTAGTCGTCGTAAATTTTTCAATATGTAGTAGTGGATAAATGGATTTCACTGAAGAAAATAGGGGCTCTCCAGGGCCATACTCAACTCGTATGGCTCTCGGTACTCCATGTCTAGGACTTGTGGTCCTTGAGACGTGATCTCCTTAGTTATCCCTAACCTAGGGGATACCATTTGGCTCCAACTCGGGGACATGTGCTCACCATAGAGTGCATGAGAACATTAGCATCTCTGGTAAGACCTGTTCCTGATAAATATCAACAAAGGATATTAGTAATCCCTAGGGTGGTGATATCACTCCTCTTCCATATATGATAAAATAAAAAAATAAAAACATCTCCAGTCTAACATATTATTATGAACATACATATATACATAATGAATCAAGACAATATGAAAATTCAACTACAACTATGGTAACATGATACGCAAATGGTATATACAATTGACGAAAATGCCTACCTACCTCTACTTACCTATTGGTTGAATTCTAGGTGTAGTCATATAACCAGTGAAACCATCCTAGCAATACCTCATAATAGCTTCCTCTGTGCTTCATCATAAACCAAAGCAATGACAAATCAAGAAAAAATTAACATGAGTTAGAGAATGCATCATATCATAGGAAGTCGTAAAGTCTATCTCATGGAGGTGGGAGGGAGGGACAACAATACTCCAAGTTACACTTCTAGGAAAGTGCTCAATCCATATCATAAATGGATTTTGAAAATCAAAGGCTCAAAAGACTGTCTCAAAGAGTTTGATAGTTGGATACCTTGGACGTCATCACATCCTGAGGTTTGGTAAGGGACTAGAAAGAACCTAGAGGATGACCAACAAATTTTCATGGGAAGGTTGGAATACCGAGATAACAAATATCTTCTTAAGGAATTCAACCTACCCTTGAATTATAAAATAAGGTTTTGCCCCAGAGAAAACTTAAGACAAGGGACATGTTTCCCAACTGTACCCTTAGTGAAAAAGTGAGGTAAAGTAATCAAAGGAGGCTGGAAAACCTTGTCACAAGTACCTTTCTTTAGGAAAGCAATGTCCTCACCCTTATCAATATCTGAGCATGACAATGGTTGATAATATTCTTCATGGAATAAATCCAAGTCCTCAAAAGAATACTCATGAAAATCCTCAAGGTATGACTGAAAATCATTAGGAGAACATAGAACTAGGTCACCCTTGGGTGCTTGGAAAACATTTGCAACTACATCATCTCCTTGTTTCCAAATGTCAAAATTAGTAGTAACCTCATATGATAGTTGTAAAGGAAACATTTGGAAATGACCCTCAATGTCGTAAATGGGATCCCCATCATACCCAATCACATCCCATTTACATTTCCCAACGTGTATGAACTCATCAATATTATCAACCATGTCGTTACCTTTACCATAACACGAAGGGATTAAAACATCCAAGGTGTTATTGGATTAATCGGTAAATGCAAACATAAACAGATCTCCCTAGATCCCACTGGAAACTAGAACAAAACTAAACATAATATAAGACTTTCCCTAAGCTCTAACTATTGAGTTTACTAGTTAACAAGAGATAGACAACATACCTTTTAAATGTCGTTCCCTCTTGTCGTTGCCATCCTAGCTCTATTCCAATGCTCCCGCGATATTGAACCTGCAAGGGAACACAAGCCAACCAAAGTGAAAGCAACACAATATTCTCAACAAGAATCTATGTACATGATCAAGGAATCATACAATAAAACAAGACTAGTTTTATGGGAAAGAAACATATCACTATATTATATTAAATGGAAAGTGGAGAATACAACCAAAATCCTTGATGTTGCAAGGTCCCCTTTCGATGGCCCTTTTCTCCAACACACACACTTGCTCCAAAGCCTTTGAATGAAGAAGATCCACCATGTCGCTTGTAGAACTAAAGCAAAGCACTCAAGAGGAAGCAAAACTCTCCATACAAATCTTAGCCTATTCAACCTTAGCCTTTTCCATGAGAGATCCCTATTTATATAGTGTGAAAGAGATATGGATGAGGATATTAGGATGATCCCACCAAATTCGAGAATCAAGTAAGATCCAAGCTGATTGGAGGACACCTCATCTTCTAGGAAATCCCCTTCTAGAACATTCTTGAAACTTGACTTTTCCCAAGCTTAAAGCATCTTCACACTCTACGTACTTAGCAGCCCGTGACGACGTCGTAGGCCAAGTATGGTGCAACAAGAGACAATCATGCATCGTTGCACCTTGTGGATAGAGAAACCTATGACGACCTTTCTTCATATGGTTTCTAGTAGAGGAAATCAAATCACTTTTCTCATGTAGAAAGACTCTTTTAATATTTTTAGGGAACATGAATACATGATGTCATTGGATCACTGGGGTGAAAAAAATAATGTGTAACATAATGCCCCCAAAAGTATGAAGTTGTAACTCATGACAACTGAAATACTTTGTAGAATGTGTGTCTCAAAAACAAGGAGTGCATCGATCAGGAACCCACAAACAATCAAGCATCTGCATAATAATATACCATTGTCTGAGGTAGGCATTCTCATACTCATATTACAAAAATTTCAAGTGAGTCATGGCCACTAATTATACACTGTGGATACATGTCATTATGAATTGGCATAGCCATCCAGAATACACTGTGGATCTATGCTCTAAAAAGACTCAAATTCAGACATAGCCACGAGACATACAAAGTGGATCTATGTGTCAATACAAATCATGAATACTCCATCACAACCGGGAACAAAGTGATAGGATCTAGGTTCTTCATTTCCATCATCTTTACGTACAAATATATCCATGTGATTACAGGTGCCGAAGTCGAACATGGTATAAACCACTTGATTACCGGTCATTAATGAAAACCGTTAACAAGTGTGAGGAAAATCACCATTGATGTCAATGACTCCCAAGGTACCCCGGTACAATCCAACGAATGTGAATAAATGATTTGAAGTTGAACACTCAATGGAATATTCTAATTAGGGGTCAATGATGTGAACCCACTGTTGAAAGCAAAGAAACTTTCCATTGAGGCATGCATGCTCTAAGGTACTGAATGATTTCTAAGTCTTGTTTCTGGATAATGAGTTGAAGTCAATAGTTAAAGACTCGTCACATGAGAGCCTTGATGTATCCCCCATCAATGACATGAAATATGTAATATATTTGAGGTAGATTAGAGTATGAAGTGATTCGAAACTAACACAGGGAAGGATGACATGGTAGAAAATTTAAAACTACAGATAATCGACTCAATAGAAGGCTTATTTAGGTTAGACTTCTCTTGAACATATGAATGAAATGACAATGGTCTTGGTAGCATTGACTTAAGGAGGACCCAACATATGGACACACGAATGGTCAAATGAGAGACAAATGGATTTCCCAACTCAGATACAATGACAAAGGGGGGTGTCATGTTCAAGAGCAACTATTACTGCCACTAACACAAATATAAAGACACATTTTTTCCCAATTTCCCCCCACCATTTCTGGCAAGTACCTCTTTATTTTTACACAATCTTGAGGAGGATAACATATGCTTGTTGATGTAAAATCATCCTTTGGATGAGTCCCTCAGAGTATGTTTAACAAACCCTAGGAAGGAGTGGTTTGATCCCATATGGGTCTTTCAATGTTTGTTTAACGAGTCCAAAGAGAAAAAACTGAGGGGTTTTTCAATTTTAGAGAGTTTGAAAAACACTTAAAGAGAACTCCATCAGGTCCTTTTTCGTAAATTAATCCGACGAGACTGAAAAAATGACAATCTACTACTCATTAGATGTTTTCATCAAATAATTTAATGAGCGTGAAAAGAACAAGGTCACTTGACAATATTTTCATTTTTAAGGAGTGTGAAAAGATCTTAAATGATACTCCATAGGCTTCATTTTTCATGTCACCATTACGAGTTCGAAAAAATGACAAAAGACTACTCAATTACATTCTCATGTTCATGAGTGTGAGAAATAATTAAGACTCTGCTCAAAGTTTTTCCTGAAAAACCCTAAAAGGATCTGTGCATGCAACAAAAAACAAACTAAAAAGGCAGACCCTCATACCAACGTTTCACTTCAAGATTTTTTCAATTTGCAAAAATCAATCTCTTGCAAAGTTGTTAGGACTTTAGGGTTTGGATGAAGTATAAAAAATAATATAATATACAAATGAAAAGTAAAAAATCAATAAAATAGGTAAAAACCTACAGTTCACTATTTCATTTTTAACTTCACCCTAACATTGCTCCAAACCTCCTTTTTACCTCTATTTTCAACTGTGGATTGCGGAGTGCACGACTGATCATTTCACAAATCGTCTATGCAGAAAAGGTAATATTCATCTCCTTCATATTTTCATGGATTAAAAATTGATTTTCATTGGTTAAAAAAGTGCTTTTGGGTTGATTTTTTGAGGTTACCCATGCATGGAGGTCGTCGCAGGTGATCTATATCGGGACCTGCGAAAATCTAGGATTGTTGCAGGTGCCCTTAAATCTAGGGTGTGTCGATGCCACATTGTGCGAATGCATAGGCCTGGGACGACCGCAACCCAAAAGTTCAAAAGATGAATCCAAAAAGGGAAAACCCCCAAGAAATAAAATTATGTTGCTAATTTCTTTTTATGGTTCCTTGGCAGGTCTTCCACGGTCAAGATGTTGGAATGGAGTGAGAGAGAGCACGAAGAAGAGGGATACTTCGCCAGGAATGACCTGGGAAAAGCTATGGCCCTTCGATAGTGTGGGTTGTTGAAATTATTCAAGATCTAGGGTATGAGGGCCCAACTGAGACTCCCTGAGTACCTAGTTCACATGTGGGATGTGAACGAGCAAGAATTTCATGTGGGTGCCCACACACTCACCATAGGTATCGAGGATATCTATTTACTAACAAGAATTTCTCACCGTGGATCACAGGTGACACTTACAGGTAGTAGGGGGGGAGGTGAGACTATGAAACACTACATCAGTGAACATTGTGTGCCGAGTACCTAGAAACATAGCGATAAAGTCACTATTAGGGATGTTCGAGACTTGCCTCTGTGGACCATCCTCTATACTATCATGTGCATGGAAAGGATTGCAACTTCCCATATGGCTATGTAGAGCTACTTTCAATATGCATTGGAGTGTATGGAACCTCGAGTCTTCAAATGTTGTGAAGGGGTTCTTAAAAATATGAAAAAACAACTTACCAAGTGTAGAAGTGGTGGGTTGAAAAAATTCAGATATGGGTCGATTTTGGTATCCTTCTTCCTATAGAGGGTCCCAGTTTTACACTTGCAGGTATAGTGGGGTATATCTTCTCCACATGATATGAGAATGAGGAGGTGGGTAGACCTCATGGCTCGACATGCAGATGGTCACATCGTTAAGTATAATGATGTCTTCTTTCACTGGTTGAGAACTCAAATGCTCATGGTCGATGATTATGAATATGCTAGGATAGAATTCCGTGGAGATCTGGACCTAGCTATTCACAAAGGTTCCCAATGGGGGGACATAGGTAAGAAGTAAAATTTGTTTATATCATGTTTTTGTTTTTTTAAAGATATAAAATATTTTTTATGTTGTTTATCCGATGACTAATCAAATTCTCTTCGAAAATGAAGATGTGGGACCTTATCTTCCTCCAAGTTTATCCCTTATCAAGAGGTGAGGGGAGAGAGGTGCCGTAGCAGGAGTAGCTGCTGTTGACTTCGAGACCATAGAGAAAAATCTGGAGGGACTCACAATGAACATCCCAGATGCCTCTATAAATGATATTCCGAGGCATTATCAGCACCACATAGTGGGCGTGTTTGCATCCATCGGTCGACTGCTCTACATAGTAGCATGGGAAATCACATGTTATAGTGAGCAACATCCTTGATGCTCTATTGTATATGAAGAGATGTGCTTCACATTTTTGATATTTTTCTCTTCGGACAAAAACACTTTTTGTAAACTTTTATCGTTATTAACATGAGGATCCTACCAACTTACTTGTTTTATGTACAAAAATGTGATTGGATTTTATAAATGTCTTAAATTTCCGTCTAACACATAATTATCCAATGCATCTTTTAATGTATTTATACATATAGGAATTTGTTGATATTCAATGTAATCAAAATGACGTTTGAAGAGGCGAATTCGTAAATATACCCTTAACAACATAGGACTTCAGATAGAATAAACATTACTCAACTATAATACCACTAATTGTGAATCAAGTCGTACGACAAGATGAAAAATTCCAAGTGAAAAAACATCAGTCAATAATTCGATGACTGCACTTAATTCCATGATATTATTGGTTGCACGACCAAGGCATACACCACGTAGACTGATCAATTCATCCATAGGTGAATAGATTTACCAAGCAACATATGCTAAGTTTTGAGTACCGTGACTAGCGCCATCAACGAAGCCAAGTTAGGGTAGTGAAGACATCGACATCTAGAAACCAAGCACAATGCAAGGTAAGCAGTCGAAAGGTGGAACCAAACAATGAAAAAGCACACAAGAGTATGATACACTAAAAATACACAACACTCATGCAAAAATTATTTAAACATAGTAATTCTTCAAGTAAAGCCCATTTTTGGGTTCACTCAAAGGGATTCCATCATAATCTACCAGCTCATAAGCTCCTTTCTCCAACACTCGTTTGACAATATAAGGACCTCGCCACATCAAATCAAATTTACTGGCCCCTAGCAAATCACGATCTTGCTCGTAAAGAAGAACTAGATCACCTTCAGAAAAAAAACACGTGGCTTGACATGCTTGTCATATTGGGATTTAACATGTTTTTTTTGGGTTTCAATAATTAAGGCAACATCGTGATGGGTTTCGTCTAATTGCATCAAATAAAAAAGACGTTCCTCTTTAGCAGAGGTGTTAGGGAGAAGTTCGACGACTAGTTTCAAAGACGATATTTCACATTCAATCGACAAAATTGCTTCGATACAATATACTATTGGAAAGGTGTGAATCCCATGGTAGACTTAACGGATGTCCTATAGGCCCATAATGCTGAGAAAAACATCGTGCTCCAATTTGATTTATGAATCCCTACCATCCGTCGAAGAATAGTAGTGAGAACTTTGTTAATTGCCTCAACTTGGCCATTGGCCTATGCATAATAGGGGGTTGAGTTTTCATGGCGAAGACCCAACTTTTCAGCAAGCTTAGACATCATAAAATTATGAAAATGACTACCATGATTTGTAACGATGGCTTGAGGGACACCAAATCTAGTAATGATATAATTTAATATGAACAACGCTGCAGTTTTCCCGGTGTTATCAAATGTAGGCATCGCCTCAGCCCATTTAGTGAAATAATCCATAGCTATAATAATGTATCCATGCCCCCCGGCTGAGTGAGGGTTACATGTCATGAAGTCAATGCCCATTTGGAGAATGGACCAACGAAAACTATAGGGTGAAGAGGAGCAGGGTGATATCAGATCTTATTGTTATAAGTTTGACAAGCGTGGCATTTCTGGATGACAGTAATGCAATATTTAAACAATGAAGGCAAAAAAATAACCAACTCGTAAGATCTTTTAGGCAGTGACATACCCAGATATATGAACACCACATGCTACTGAGTCATTCAAAGATTTCTCAACTTCATCGTAGGTGAGACATCGTCAAAATATGGAATCAACACCACGACGGTAAAGGGTATCACCAAGGATGATGTATCAACAAGCTTGATACCGTATACAACGACGATCTGTACTAGAGAGATTAGGCCAGAAAGTTTGATTATGGAGATAGATGATAATATATCCATACCATACGTCATCACAATTGATCAGAAAGAGGGATTCATTAGGTAAATAATCCTCTGCCACATTTTCTGTCTCAATAGAGGGAAGGTCACATATCAATTCGAAAATAACCAAAGACTTCTTTGAATTGGCACGTTCAAACTCCAAGTAAAACTCCTCGAGAATAACTATCCATTTGGAGTACTTTTCCCCCAACAATTTTTAGGGTAAGGATATGTTGCATGGGGCTGCAGTCGAAAATGACTATGGTTTTGCGTAACAAAATGTGGTGACAAAAACGTTGAACAACATGAACAACTGCCAATGCCAGCTTCTCCACATGTAGGTATTTGGTTTCAGTAGTCGTGAGACTCTGACTCAAATAGTATATCACATGTTCATCGTGTGAATCATTCTCTTGGAATAAGACCATAGCAATGATAGAGTTCTAAGCAGCTAAATACAGGAAATAATCTTAGCTATAGTCAAGGGGAAACAACAGTGGTGTATGGGTTAAGGCGAGTTTGAAAGTCTCAAAATCTTTATTTGCAGTATCGTCCCATACAAAATAGTAACCTTTTTTGAGAAGCCGAGTGAATCCTTTTGTTAATTCAGTGTAATTGGGAATGAATCGACACAAAAATTTTGCATTCCTTTGCAAACTTTAGAGTTGGCATAGTGTGGAAGGAGGAGGTAGATTGAGAATAGTCTTGACCTTCAAGGGATCTACCCAAATCCCATGTATAAACACAATAAAACCTAGAAGTCAACCAGATTCCACACAAAAAACACATTTGTGTGGATTCAAACATATGCGATAATAATGACAGCATAGAAAAATGGTCCGTAAATGTGCCGGGTGATCTTGACGATGCATGAAATGCGCCAGTAGATCGTCTAGATAGGGTTGTATGATGTGCTTAATGTCATGAAAAGCATAAGAAATAGCGCACTGAAAGGTCGCACCAACATTTTTGAGACCAAAGGGTAATTTCTGGTAGGCAAAGGTTTTCCAAGGGAAAATAAAAGCAGTCTTATGTTGATCCACTGATAAAATATTAATTTGATTGTAGCTGGAGAAACTATCCATCAAGGAGAAGATTTCACTCTCGACACAGTCATCAATGATCTGGTCAACAAACGAGGTTGGATAATTGTCCTTAGGACAAACTTTATTCATATCCCTATAATCTACGCAAATGCAGATCGTGCCTTGTTTCTTATTTACTGGAACAATATTGGATACCCAATCGGTCAAAGACAAAGGATAGAGAAAGATAGATTTAATAATTTTTTCAACTTTAAGCTTGATAGCAACAACTTTACGTGGATGTACTGGGCGAAGTCTCTGACAAATGATTTTAGCATCTAGGTATGTATTAATCTCACACACAACAATATCAGGATCAATACCTAACATTTCTTCATAACTCCAGGCAAAAATGTCATGAAATTCTTGAAAAAGGGCTTTATAGGTGTGCACCTCATCAGTAGAACATGAGGCTTTGATATGAACATTTTCCACGACTCCGAATTTAATTGATATGTCAAGAGGAATGATAGGTGAAATACTTCTCAATTTCCCTTCGCACAAAACATCATGTGTTGAATCAAGAACAAAAGAAATAACAACAACGATCGATGGAGTCGAAATCTGTTGGTAGTTCTCCATGGTATCACGTTCTAGGAAGAGAATGGAATGATGATGCCCATAATCCCATGGAGTATCTTCCATAGACATGAATGACATGATCATCACATTGAATAGCTTGATAAGCTGATTCGATCGGTCTTAAAGGCATGCGGTTGTCGTAGCAAAGATAATCACCAAAGTTAGGTACTATCCATAGGTCATATGACTCTGGGGTTTCATGAACAATGGATGATATCATGTTAATCGAGGAAACAAAAGGAGGGGGGATATCGAGTGGTGGGATTGGAAATGTACCCATCAAAGTTGAATCTTTCAAAAGACCCATGTCGACATTCTCATAACTGGGAGGTGTCTTTGAGATGAAAGGCACGTTGCTAGTACGAGAATCAGAATTAGAGAAGGCCAGTTGGTCAACAGTAATGACCTTTCCTTGGTGCGGGAAACGTAACACATAAAAAAGGGTAGACACAACTGCATGCATGGAATCAATCCAACTACGACCAAGTAGAAGGTTATAATCAAAAGGTGCATCAAAGACCTCAACCTTGACATTGACCAATTTAACTTCCAACGTAATAGACAACAAAGGAAGATTACCGTAAGGTTTAAAACCTGTACCATTGAAGGCCTTAAGAGTATTGTGTGACTCGGTAAGGGTAGGAGAGACAATATCTTTCCAACAAGTAATTGACATAACACAAGTCGAGGCTCCTTCATCAATAACGGTTCTACACATATTCTTGTTTTCCACAACAAATTGGATCTGAAACAATAATTGAGGAGGAAGCCTTGGAATGTGATCTTCGAAATCAAATATTATTAAATTAGTATCAGTAGGATCAATTCCACCAATAGCCTTTAACAACACCTTCCGTTGAGTAGGACAACTTTGAAGTTCTTTGAGAGCCAACATCACGAAGGGTGCTTGCGCAAAGTCTTCTACAATGCTATAGTTTTGGGTAGCACACGCGTGAAGATTAAATGAAGACTTTCAAACAATGCCCTTGGGAGGAGGACAAATAATTGTATCGAGACCTGATCGTTCGAGATGAAGCGGACCATTTGGATGTGAAGTTAGGGGAGGAAGTTGAACTAATGAAGGTGGTATATCATCAACTTTCTCTTTTGATGGAGAATAGTTTTTGGCTCGAGTTGCGACTGCAACCTTGTTCTTCTTGGAGTCACTAGTACACATAAGGACATAAGATGAGGTAGAAGGAGAAGGTTGGTCATGAATGAACAATTGGGCCTACTGCTGAGAAGGGAAAGGTTGTGAAAAAATGACAGGTGTAGGAGGCTTCCTAGTCCCTTGGAGAACTTAGTAACCTCAACGCGTCTTGGACAATATTTCGTGTAATGATCCTCACGACAAATAAGGCAAGGATAATGAGGTTTACATTTATATTTCTCATTAGCAGGTGACGTTTTGGACTTCTCAGATTGTTGATTGTTATTTTTTTCCTCCTTATTCTTACCCTTCCCTTTCTTTTTATTTTTATTTTTTTCCGGTAGGTGTATATTGAACCGAATTAACTTCAGAAGTTTTATTGGAAGAAGGAGTAGGAGTAGGAGTATTTTGTACATTAGAAGCGATAGACTTGAGATTGGTATAAATGGCATGTGTAGACTGAGTCTTAGCATGAAAGGTGCCAATCACACCATCAACATCATGAGAAGCTACTGGAGGTGTTGGGGTAGGATTCGTGGAAGGATGAGAAGCGTCAGGGATCAACTCGTAAAGCATGTCCATTTACAAATAAACGAGATCTAGATACTGAGCATGAATAATCACTTGCTCTTCAGTGATAACACCTTCTATGGGCACATCACGGGATATGGGCCCAATGAGTGATTTGTTAAACCACTTATCCAACAATCGATCATGAAGGGGAACTTTGATCAAGCGTCTTTTCCTCCTCCACTCATGGATGTGATCAGAAATATGAGTGGAAGAAGATTGTTTAAAAGAACTCAAAATTTCAGTTCTTGTCTCATATTGAATTGGAAATTGGTAATGCTTAAGAAGGCCATGGATAAGGTATTAAATTTATTAAAGAATCCTCATGGTAACGCAATGTACCATTTTTCTACCAAATCCATGAGAGTTCATTGGAAAAGTCACAATCTTATGGAGTCATCCATCAATGAGTTGGACGAGCACCAAAGATGGAAAGTCATAACGTGATTTTTTGGGTCTTCTCCCGATCGACCGTCAAAATTAGGAATGTCAGATGGTATCTTGGCTGGTATGATGAGCCAATAAGGAGAATGAAAAATAGGATCATTCAAGATCCTAGAAAAATACGGTAAATCCAAAGTGGCTATAAAAGGCAATTGTCTGTTCACTTGAGGAAACTGGTAGTTTTGAGGAGTAAGCCTCATAGGTATACTAGTAGGACCATAAGCGATCTGCAGATAGTTACACAATCTTGAAAGATTCGGTTGTGGAGGGTTTTGATTAAGATTAGGTATGTTCCCTTGGAAAGGAACATTAGAATGAAAATTTTGACCCCAGGTAGGGTTCATAGAACCTGGATATGGTTGATCGAGATTAGGGGGTACAAAAGAATTAACTTGAGGATGTTGCACCCTAAGACGATTGTTGATTCCATTGGAAAGGAAGATTCCAAGGTTGAGATTGTAACATAGGTATATTTTGTCCATAAATTGGGTTATGGCCTCCAACTTGAGGTTCCCCCCCAAGTTGAGTTTAACCCCAAATCTGAGGTTACCCCCCAAATGGAGGTTGCCCCCCAACTTGAGGTTGACCTCCAACAAGAATATGAAAACCAGACATGACAAAATGACTGATGCCTCCAACTGGATTGGAGCCACTAGGGTCAGGAAGGTTGGATCCTCCAAACAAAGGTGGAGGAGGAACTTAAGGCCCCCAGAGAGAACCTAGGCAGGTGGAGGAACAAAAAGTCCAAACCCTCCTGATGGATTCTGGGTAGGGATATAAATGGAAGTGTTCAAATAATTATACCCAGGAGGAAGTGAAAGATTTGGTCTAAGCGAAAGTGGTGTTCCAATAGGAGCTTGAGTGATAACCACATTTCCGGTAGAAATAGTCGTAGCTTGTGGGACCATAGTAGAATGAGCCATATGGAGAGGAAGAATTGAGTGAGAACCAACCAACAATTGGTCTGAAGCTGTGGTGATATTACTGTTCATGCCAGTAAAATGGTTTAAAGGTACAGTGTAAGTAACAGACGTTTCGGGCACTTGTGATGTGATGGGTTGATTAAAACTCGTTCCTAGCACGCCATAAATATCATGTACGCAAGAAGGGGAAGAACTAAGATTAAAAACTCCAGCAGTGTGATCCGAGGTTCTAAATGATTCACTTTGAAAAAGTGGATTGTCTACTCCATATCCGGTGTTAGGTCCAGTAGGTACTTCAATATTGTCAACAACAACAATTTCTCTCGATGAGTTCATCTAGAGAAAATGTGTGTCTTGTTGAATACTCAATAACGGGTTTGGGGGAAGTCTGAATGCCTCTAAAGAATCCAAAACAATTTAGAATCCCTCTAAAGAGTGTGAACTTCCAACTTGTGAGGCTACTTCATTATTGAATGCTCCCTCAGGAGAGCCTTCTGGTGATTTAGGAAGCAAAGGAAGGTAACCTTCTGGATATTTCGGGGGTAGTCCTTACATACTACATGTACGTCGAAGGTCGATATTGGCTGTACCAAATAAAGAATGAAAAAAATCTATGGCCAACTAGAGAAACAAACAACACTTACTAATAAAATATAGAAATCAAACCAAGCAAACAAACCTTCTTATTTCGAAGTCACTAGTTGGTGATGAAATCCAATGTCATGAAATCAAGACAAGAAGGGGGTGGGATAAAGCAGGTGGAAAAGTTACGTTAACGACCTTCTTAACAGACTTACACCTTGGTGCAAGCTCCCACACATAATCGTGGGTATACCCTCCAAGGAGCTCGAGTGAGTTTAGCCAATGTCGATTCCAGGTACCGTGAAGACTTGCCCCTTCACATTCACCTCATGCAAAGACCCTAAAGAGATAGGATACTAAGGTTACCAACTACAACAATGATTCTTGGGGAAACAATCAACATTCTGATCCATGCGCAAAGGCAGGGTATCTAGCCCGAAATCAACTTGAGGATCTCCCAGACATAATCGTGGGTATAATCTCAAGTGATCCCCATTAATACATGCATTCTCTACACTAAGACCAACGAAGAAGGGTGAATAACTCTGCCAGTCTCAATGCGACATCATGATTGACCCTTCTGTTAAAAGGGATTCTGAGGACAAAATGTAGCAATTGGATTTGAAATCTCTTTATCACAAGATACTATTCTGTTTTTTAATTCTTTGGAGAGTGTGCCTTACAACCTATTCCAAAGCGCTATCCTAGCTAATGTTGGTGAAGAAAATTTCTAGAAAATAAAAGTTGCTAATAAATTTTAAAATTACACTGTATTTTAAAGGCTGTTGTTTACTCAAAAGGGAGATGGGAATGAAAACTGATGATGTTGTGACCTTGACCCAATAAAATGCAAGAAGAGATGAATATTAAATCTTTCAATTTAATGAACTCTAATTACAGTAGGGAGAAGGTATTTATTTTGAAGTACAAAAGCTACGAAATACAATTTCTCAATTTTGAATGAACAAAATCCCAAACAAACATGAACTAATTTTTTTTTCAAATTTTCTCTTAATAAAGTATTTTGAATGCAATAATTTTCTTATGAAATATTACTAAAAAGAATAAATGAGTTCAGTTCTTCCTTTCCTAAATCAAATCAGAGATGTAAAGATGAAAGGAAAGTGTAATCCAATAAAATCAACACACTCGCAACACAATTCCCAAATCAAACTTGTAATGTAGACAAAAATAAAAAGGATAAGAAATCCTTTTGTCAAATGCAAAGAAAAATGTCTCTTAATAAAAAAACATTTTGGAAAGTAAAATCAATCCAAAATTCAAACAAACCAAAAACCCTTTGTCAAACAATCACTCAGAACAAGATCTAGAGATTATATCCTTGTGACAAAGATCAAAAGAAAAAAACTTACAAAATTACAAAGAAAGACTTTCAACCCCTGAAAACCCATCAAAAGAAAGATTTAAACTCATAAATCAATCAAACACTAGTATCAGAAGTTCATCCTAGGAAGCTGAGGAAAAATTGGGTGAAAAAAGACAAATTGAATCACTCCAACAAATCCTACAGGAATCGTCGTAGTCTGACAGGAGGGCACAATGCGACAAGCTAAGGTCATCGCAGGCTACCAATAGAGAACAATGCAACATCGTCACACTGGTTTTCACATGCAGGGTGCGATGTATGAGGGTCATTATAGGCTATATATATTGTACAGTGTGACGATCTATGTAACTAAGGAAAAAATGGAAGAAAGACAAAAAATCTAACTGTACTTTTAGACCCAAGGAGTCCAGATGGATCACCCATAGACTCAGAGAATGAATTCAACCAAAAGAAGGTATGATAAAAGAAAATGAGAAGAAAAAAAACAAAAGGAAGTCGTATCCCCAGTATGGTCACCAATTTTGTTATCAGATTAATTAGTAAATGTAGACATAAATAGATCTCCCTAGATCCCACTAGAAACTAGGACAAAACAAAACATAATAGAATACTTTTCGTAAGCTCTAACTATTGAGTTTACTAGTTAACAATAGATAGACAACATACCTTTTAAATGTTATTCCCTCTTTCCATTTCCATCCTAGCTCAGTTCCAATGCTTCTGCGATATTGAACCTGCAAGGGAACACAAGCCAACCAAAGTGAAAGCAACACAATATTCTCAACACGAACCTATGTATGTGATCAAGGAATCATACAATAAAACAAGACTAGTTTTATGGGAAAGAAACATATCACTGTATTATATTAAATGGAAAGTGGGGAATACAACCAAAATTATTGATGTTGCAAGGTCCCCTTTTAATGGCCCTTTGCTCCAACACACACACTTTCTCCAAAGACTTTGAATGAAGAAGATCCACCATGTAGCTTATAGAACTAAAACGAAGCTCTCAAGAGGAAGCATAACTCTCCATACAAATCTTATCCTATTCAACCTTATCCTTTTCCATGAGAGATCCCTCTTTATATAGTGTGAAAGAGAGATGGATGAGGAGATTAATATGATCCCACCATATCAAAGAAGCGAGTAAGATCCAAATCGATCAAAGGCCACCTCATCTTCTAGAAGATCCCCTTCTAGAACATTCATGAAACTTGACTTTTCCCAAACTTAAAGCATCGTCGCACCCTACGTACTTAGCAGCCTATGAAGACGTCGCAGTCCAAGTATGGTGCAGCATGTGACAATCATGCATCATTTCACCTTGTGGATAAAGCAGCTTGTGACGACCTTCCGTCATATGGTTTTTGGTAGAGGAAATCAAACCACTTTTCTCATGTAGAAACTCTTTTAATATTTTTAGTGAGCATGAACACATGATTTCATTGGATCACTGGGGTAACCAAAATAATGTGTAACACAAGTGATCCTCTAACCATTCTTCACTTTACAAATCACAAAATAAATCATCTTCAAAATATTGGAAAGGGAAATAACTTACCGTATTCACTTCTTGCTGTGCAGGAGCATTGAAGATTTGGATGACTTCATCAAATGAAAAAGTAAGCATCAACGCTTCATCCTCATGACTTGACCCTACATCTTTAGCTTCATAATACAAAGGGTCTAACTTGTCCAAGGATTCCCTTTCTTCTTAACCTTTTGAATCATAGAATAAGGTATTGTCAAAAACATGAAAAGGAAAGTGACTAACCTCATCCTCTTCTTTTTGTGCAATAGGAATAGGATCTTGGATGGTTTCATTCGAGGGAGGAACACACATTATTACTTCATCATCATGTTTGATATATTCAGGTTCTCTCTCTTCAACCATGTCTTCATTATCCTCGGTAGAAGCATGAGTAATTTCTTTCTCTTCCTCATGGGATTGGAAACCTTCATTAGGATTCCTCTCCTAAACCTATTTTTGGTTGATGAATTGTTCCCTTTTTTCCTGGGATTTACTAACAAAGATCTCAAGGGAAACTAATCTCTCCAGACTAAGAGTATCTCAGGTATCTTTGGGGTCGTAAACTTTGATTTCTGAAGTAAAAAGGTGTTCTACCTTGAACAAGGAGATATTTGCCTTGATTTTTATAGCCATGTGATAACATTCTTGTATTTTTCTTGTCCCTTTTTTTTACCGAGGAGAAACCCTAATTTCACTAAGAGTGCATTGGTATAGAGGTAAACAAGGTACTTGTCTTCAGGACGATGGATTCTGGGAATTTTTTGTAGCAAATTCTCAAATCTGGTATGGAATTCTTTGACAGTCTCATTCTTAGTTTGTTTCATGTACTCGAGTATTTTTATTAGCACATGGATATATTCTAATTTAATACCCAATTTCTAGAGAAATATTTCTTCTAACCGATGCTCAGATGTGATGCTAGCATCATGGATATCATCATACCATTTCCTAGCATTTCCATGAAGAGTAGCATAGAAAAGTTTCATTGCCAAATATTCAACATCATCATTGATAGGGTGGGATTGAAATAAAGACCCAAAATTACCCATGTGATCTTCGGCCCTAAACCCATCATTACTAGTGAATCTAGGGATCCAATTTTCATACCTCGAAGGTAGTTGTCGAGGGTAACTAGAAATTTCACTCATATCCAAGGGTTTAAAATTACCTAGGTCCCATTGAGAATCCATGGTTGGATTTATCATTAGTGGAGTTGCTAGATAATCCTTCTAGGGATTATCAAAGGGAAAAGAGAGAATCACCCTCAGTGGAGTTGCTAGGTAATATTTGAAAAGTGAAAGGATTTGAGAAAAAGGCTCACCGAAAATTTGTCGTTCGAGGAAAATTGACTCGATGTTCCCCATCAACGATGCCAAAAATGTTATCTCATAATATATAATTTCCCAAGACAAAATGAAATTAGGCCTATATTGACATAACACAGAGGTAACCCTATCAATGTCACCCCAATAGGGTACCTCTTTCTCTTTAGGAGGAGGAAAACCTCACTCCAAGGGAGACATCCCAAGACCTAGTTGGTTGATGAAGGAGGATAAGACAAGGTAATACCACCCCTATCTCTAGGTCACTCAAATGAATGAAGTCACTTGGAATGATTAAGTCAAGGGGGTTAAGGGAAATAAGGTGTGTTGTCACAGGGGTAGACCCAGGGTTCAATGCTTCAGCAACACACCAATAAAACCCTAACTACCAGCCCTTTCGACAACACCTGCGAAGAAGATGAAGTCTCACTCGAGGTAGAAACAGGGGTGGTTGCAGAACTCATATGTCTGCAACCTAGTTGGGACACAGATATGTGATTACAATACCTTAACAGATCACTTAATAGTTAAAATTCATCAAAATTTAACCCTTACTCACATCACATATTCAAACCCTATTTACAAAACAACGCGACATCCCACAAGATATAATACATCCAACACTTAGAAGATAGAAATAGATCAGATCTAGCATTCATTCACATTAATAAGAACTAAGCTATAATATCAAATGCATCTAACATATATCATTGCACTAAGAATACATCGCATCAACGACTATAATGAACAAAGCAACCACAACATAGGATATATGTGGTTCACCCCAGTGTTGGGCTACGCCCACCAACTCTTGTCTTATTTATTATCTTCTCTCAATATTCTACAAGCACATAACTACCATAACCTACTCCACATAGGACATGAGATCCGTGTGCACCTCACCAGATCCTCCTTCCCTGAGCTAGGTTTAAGCACAAAGCCTTCTTACAAGCTGCACACAAGCTTCTTACAATCACTTTCACTTAGCTCTGTAATTTCTTAACACACAGTAAGCACAAAGCCTTTGGAATCACATAGATCAAACTCTAGCACTTAGCATATTTTCCTCATTACCCTTTGTTACACATTATTTTTGTCATCCCTATGACCGTTAATGATGTAAACCTATCTGATGCCTTCAGAGGGGTCAATGGCCCGAGTTCCTGAAGAGAGAAGGGAGAAGAACTTTTCCTGAGTAAAGAAGTTGCATTTTCCCTTGTAAAAACCCTATAAAAAAGGAAGTTCGCAGGTTGCTATATAGGCAGGGTGCGAGAATGCCTAATTCTCACAGGTTGCACCATAGCTAGGGTGCGAGATGTTCACAGGTTTCTCTATAGGCAGAGTGCGAGAATGCCTACACGTGGGAAAAACAAGCATTTTCTCAAATCTTCTAAAAGGAGAAACTTTTATGGTGAGGTGGCATCTGAATGGTTTGGATCTTACTCACTTTCATGATTTAGTGGGATCATCCTAACCTCCTCACCTTATCCTCTTCAACTTATAAAAGGAGAGGAGTACTCATGGAGAAAGTTAGTTTTGGTTAGCTTTGGATATTTTGGGATTAGCTTGGTTAGAGTGGCTTTGAGATTT
>ML781854.1:462908-507955 GCA_009831015.1 Picea engelmannii | reverse complement strand
GTAATCTCTCTTTCACATTTAATATGATACAATAATATGATTCTTTCCTATAAATCTTGTTGTGTTTTATTGTATGATTCCTTGATCACATACATAGGTTTATATTGAGTTTATGCTATTGCTATCACTTTGGTTGGTTGCATCTTTTGGCAGGATCATCATTGTATGAGTGTTGGAATGGAGCTAGGATGGCGATGGTGAGAGGAAGAGACATTTAAACGGTATGTCACCCATCCCTCTTTAGTTAGTAAATTCAATATATAAAACTTAAGGAAAGCGTCATGTTATGGTGTGTTTTGTTCTAGATCTAGGTGGATCTAGGGAGATTAGTTAGTGTCCGCACCTACCGATTAGTCCGATAACAAAATTGGCGACTCCACTGGGGAGCGAATTGTTTCCTAGTTAGTCTAGTTTCCCTTGCTTTGATTGCTTGTTTTCTGGTCTCTGAGTCTCTGGGAGATCCATCCAGACTCTCTGGATCTGAAAGTTCACTCAGATTTAGTCCTTTTTCAATTTTTTACTTGTTTACAGGCATTCTCGCACTGTACCCTTTAGTGGCCTGCGAGAAACACCTGAGTTTGCACCCTGGTGTTAAGTCCAGTGGGAACCCCTCACAGTCAACCTTTGTTCAACCTACGAGAATCTTTGATTCTCGCACTGTAATACACTGGCAGCCTGTGAACTTGTTTTTACAAATGTTTGGATTGGGTCTTGTCATTTTTTGATGCCCAGTTTTGCTTTGAACAACTGGATTGAACTTTTGGAGCCTATATTGATCTGTCTACATTTTTCTTGACATTCTTTGAGTTTCTTTTATCCATCTTTTCTTTGTTTGGTTTTGAAGGATTAGTCTCTTGCTTTGAGTGTCTTTCAACTACAAAGCGTGTGTTTTCTTTAGAATTGTTTAGGGAAAGATCAGATTTCTTCTGAATAGTTCGCTTTAAAAGAAAACTTTTAGTTTGGGTTTCTTTGTTTTAAGAAAGTTCATTATTGTTTTTAGTGAAATTTTTGAAACAAAAAGATTTAATTTCTTGCTTTATATTAGATTGGGGGCATCCTTGCATTTGAAGTAGACAAATTGCATGATTCTTGGCATTGAATCGTGCATTGGTGTTCAATACCTTTTTCTCATTTCTTGAGAATCTTGATATTGACGAGTTTAATATATTTTGGGACATCGTGCATATGGGAATGATAAATGTTTTCTCCTTCTCGTAGCATAGCTTTCATCAAAATGAAAAGATTGCATCTTCATATCTTTGCATAACTTTTGAGTCGGTCGAAACACCATATTGTTCATGCCATTTTCCTCTTGAGTAACAACATCCATAAAATAAAGCACTTGTAAAAATTGATTAGACATTTTTATATTTTCTGGTAGCAAACCTACATTAGATTAATTGCAGGGCTTTGGAATAGGTGTGAAAGATAACTTTCCAAAGCTGCAAACAAACATAGAATATTGAGTTAGGGAGCAGTTAGGGAGAGTGAAACCCAAGTGGTCGATCCGTTTCCACCTGTCGATCCCATTCTCCCCTTGAAGAATGAAACCCAAGTGGTCAATCTGATCTCTCCATCGGTCGATCCTACTCACCCGCTTGAGAGTAAACCTGATACTGCCCATGTTTTTCTCATTGATACAAAATCTCCCGTGCCGAGAGGTATTCCTCCTTCTCCCGTAGGACCCCCTCTAAGTAATGAGGCCATCCATTTTCATTGGGGTGTGCTAACTAGCTCTTGTCTTCCCTCTCACATTCCTTTCCAGATTACAGTATAGGTTTGTGGTCGAGACGTTCCTCAAATGCTAATAGATGAAGGTTCGTCTGTTAGTATTTTTTCCTCTTTTGCTTGGCAAGCTTTGGGTTGTCCTCCACTTGCGCCGGTTATGCAGAATCTATTAGATTTTAACAGAAGAACTAGTCAACCTTTAGGGACCCTTCCTCAGTTTCCTGTAACTTTGGGAGGGAAAACTATATTTATTGACGTCATGGTAGTCCAAGACCCCTTGGATTTTTCTTTACTCCTTGGGCGAGATTATGTCTATGCCATGAAAGCTATTGTGTCTACTCTTTTTCATGTGATATCTTTCCCTCACGATGGACGGGTTGTAACTATTGATCAACTTTCATTCATTGACCCCACCTGGATTGCCTCCCTGAATGGTTCTTATATGCAGACGGTATCACCCTCGCCACAGGTCAATTATGTGGTGTTTTCGCCCATGGCTTCAACTTCTGATGACTTAGATCCAATAGTTGACATGGTGATCTTAGGGTTGTTAGAGCCTGATCTCTTTACTCCTGTCGTGACCCTCGACATGGTGTCCTTCCAGAGTGTGTTTCTTCCTTCTAGTGAAGACCTCTTGGAAGCCATGACTGAGTTTTGTCCCTTGACATGGTGTCATTCTGGAGCATTGTCCTCTTGGAATCCATGATCAAGAAGAGAGGTCTCGAGGAAAGTTTTTGCGTCTCTGTAACAACCTCGTTAAAAAAATGAAACAGAGGTTTCGAGGATAGTTTTTGTGTCTCTATAACAACCTCGTTAAAAAATGAAACAAAGGTTTCGAGGATAGTTTTTGGGTCTTTGTAACAACCTCGTTAAAAAATGAAACAGAGGTTCTGAGGATAGTTTTTGCATCTCTGCGACAACCTCGTTAAAAAATGAAACAGAGGTCTTTGAGCATTGTTTTTTGATTTCAAGCTCGTTAAACAATGAAACCACGTACGAGGATAGTTTTTGTATCTCTGAGGCAACCTCGTTAAAAAATGAAACAGAGGTTACAAGCATAGTTCTTATTTCTATGTCAAGCTCGTTTAAAAAATGAAATAGTGTTCCCCCTCTCTATTTGAGTCAAGTCCTTCATCTAGTATTTGAAGCTTCATTTCATTCTCCTTTGCAGTTGGATGAAATGAAGCTTGGGGGGAAATACTCTCATCCTCTGGACTTCATGCTGAAGTAGAGATGCTAGCTTCTTAAGCTAGGGGCTAAGTACCAACCATCCATGTGTTATGCATTTGGAAGTCACAAGCATAAGTTTATATGGTTCAAGCTTGTGTAAAAATGAAACCACTTACCTCAAGCATAGTTCCCTCTGGTTCAAGCTTGCGTAAAAATGAAACCAGGTCCAAGCATAGTTTTTTTTTTTTTTAAAGCTTGCGTAAAAATTAAAACAATCCCGAGCTTAGTATTTGTTCTTTCTCATGCTCGTTAATACATGAGAATAAGTTACCGAGCTTAGTATTTGTTCTTTCTCGTGCTCGTAAATATGTGAGAATGTAACCGAGTATAATTTTATCACTTTTTCAGACTCGTAAAGGTTATACGAAAAATGAACCACCTGGAGTTCCCTTTAAGCTCTTTTCATACTCTCTAAACATGAAAAGATTGCCAAGCGACCTTGCTATTTTCACGCTCGATAAAGTATTTGAAGAAATCGTCTGTTGGGCGATAATTTATCTCTCTTTCGGTCTCATCAGACTACTTTACGAAAAAGGAACTGAGAGAGTTCCCTTTTAAGTGTTTTTCCAGACTCTATAATCATGAAAAACCTTTGATTTTTCTATCTCTGGACTCGTTAAACAAACATTGACAGATCCGTAATGGGACCGAACCACTCCTTCCTAGGGTTCGTTAAAAATACTCCGAGGGACTCGTCTGAAGGATGAGCTTACATTATAATCATATGTTATCCTCCTCAATATTGCGTAAAAATAAAGAGGTACTCGCCAGAAATGGTGGGGGAAAAATTAGGAAAGAATTGTGTCTAAACCTGTATTCCATGGAAGAGTCACTTTTGAACATGACACCCTTTCACTGACTTTGTGTCTAGGTTGGAAAATCCACTTGTCTCCTGATCATACTCCTTTATAAGATTACAAATTGGTCTATGATCCCTGTTGTTGATTCAGTGTTTCCAAGACAGTTGTCGTGTCATCAATATGTTCAAAGAGAAATTCAACCTGGAAAGCATTCTATTATGTTGGCCATTTCTGCAGTCTTTAAGCCTTCTATTGCATTGGCCATCTCTGAGTCAGTCCCAAATCACATGATACTCTAATCTACATCAAATCTTGTTACTTGTTTCGTGTCATTGATGTGGGATACATTAAGGCCCTCCTATGACGAGTCTTTTCCTGTCGACTTCAACTCATTATCCAAGAATTAGACTTAGAAACCAATTGGTAACTTAGAACTTGTATGCCTCAATGGCAGGTTTCCTCGCTTTCGATAGTGGGTTTTCATTATCGACCCCTGATTGAGAGATTCCATTGAGTGTTTGACCTCAACTCATTTATTCACATTCGTTGTATTGTACTAGTGTACCTTGGGAGTCATTGACATTAATGGTGATTTACCTCACACTTGTTAATGGTATACACTAATGACTGGTAATCAAGTGGTTTCTACCTTGTTCGACTTCAACACATGTATTCGCATGGTTAGATTCGTACTATAGAGTGGTGGAGATGAAGACCCTAGATCTTTTCTGACAAATTCAGGTTGCGTTGGAGTATATTCAGTGTACTATTGCATAGATCCACATTGTATGTCTTGTGGCTATGTTCAAATTTGAGTCCTTAACACATAGATACACAATGTATTTTTGGTGGCTATGTTCAGATTTGGGTCATATTGGCATGGATCCACAGTGTATGTTTGGTGGCCATGACCTATCTTACTTGACATGGATCTTCACATGTCGACATTTATGCTTTGAGTCATTTGTATTCTGAGTATGGGAATGCCTACCTCAATGATGATATATTATTGTACTGTATTTCCTTGTTCGTTGGCAGGTTTCCGACCGACTGTTTCTTGTTCCCCACACACACTCAACAAAGTATTTCAGCTATCACTCTGTTCTAACTTCATACTTTGGGGGGATCTCTGTTACACATTATTTTAGTCATCCCTATGACTGTTAATGATGTAAACCTATTTGTTGCATTTAAAGGGGTCAGTGGCCTGAGTTCTTGAAGAGAGAAGGGAGAAGAACTTTTCCTGAGAAAAGAAGTTGCATTTTCCCTTTTAAAAACCCTATAAAAAAGGAAGTTCGCAGGTTGCTATATAGGAAGGGTGAGAGAATGCCTAATTATCGCAGGTTGCACCATAGCTAGGGTGTGATATGTTCACAGGTTTCTCTATAGGCAGGGTGCGAGAATGCCTACACGTGGGAAAAACAAGCGTTTTCTCGAATCTTCTAGAAGGAGAAACTTCTATGGTGAGGTGGCATCCGAATGGTTTGGATCTTACTCACTTTCATGATTTAGTGGTATCATCCTAACCTCCTCACCTTATCCTCTTCAAATTATAAAAGGAGAAAAGTTCTCATGGAGAAAGTTAGTTTTGGTTAGCTTTTGAGTTTTGGTTAGCTTTGGAGCTTTTGGGATTAGCTTGGTTAGAGTGGATTTGAGATTTACTTTGTCAAGATAGATTGTGAATATTATCAGATCTATGCTCTCAGAATTCTTGGAGTGGAAGTGTGTGGGGAACGGAGGACAGTTGGAAGGGACCTTATGACATTAAGGCCATGGTTGTAATCTCTCTTTCACATTTAATATGATACAGTAATATGATTCTTTCCTATAAAGCTTGTTGTGTTTTATTGTATGATTCCTTGATCACATACATAGGTTTATATTGAGTTTATGCTATTTCTATCACTTTGGTTGGTTGCATATTTTTGCAGGATCATCATTGTATGAGCGTTGGAATGGAGCTAGGATGGTGAGAGGAAGCGGCATTTAAATGGTATGTCACCCATCCCTCTTTAGTTAGTAAATTCAATATCTAAAACTTAAGGAAAGCGTCATGTTCTGGTTTGTTTTGTTCTAGATCTAGGTGGATCTAGGGAGATCAGTTAGTGTCTGCACCTACCGATTAGTCTGATAACACCCTTAGCACCACTTACTTACATCACATAAATTTCTATTTATACATTACAAATGGGACTAAACATGGGTAAACCCATGGGTCAACATCCCATACTCGTTACATAAACCTTAAACCCAAAAATTACCTAAGAAGGGGCCGAGATCCCATGATATCCACTTTGCCTTGCAATCCACCTTTGATAAGCCTGTCGAAGTCCCAAAATTGGTCAACCATGACCCAAGTTCTCCAAAACTTGGTCAAGGGCCAACAGACCCCCAACATTCACCTGTGGCTCTTCCCAAGTCACTCTGATCTAGGTAACTCTGCCTCAAATTCCTCGAGCTTGGTTTGAGCTTCTTCGACCTTTTGCTTCTCTAGATCCTACTACTCGATGAACTCTTGAATAACCTTCTCCATCACAGGTCCTTCCAATCATTGTTCAACTGAGTTGACTACTTATTCTAGCTATGCACCTTGTCCTTAAATCTCCTAAAAAAGTATGCAAGTTGCATCCTGCACTGGCTGGAGTCGCTGGGTCACTTCCATGATCTTACTCTGAATGGAATGGGCTTGCTGCTGAACTATGCAATGTTCCCGGGCTCTTTTCATCCTCTTGACTAGTGATAGTAGCTTCAATTATGCTTGCATTGTTGCTGCTTGATATTTTTCCTCGTGGAGATGTGACTCTAGTGTCCTGAGCTCATGGTCTTCTACAAGGAGCTCATAGGTCTGCACACTTAGAATGCTGAGCTGTTTGTATTCCAAGGATAATGCCTTGATTCTCTCAACTATGCTCCTCACAATTTCTTCTCTTAGATCTCGCACTTCCTGCAAAGTACTTGGCACTTCTTATAACTCCAGTTCGACTATCCTCTGTTGGAGTTGGTGAATGGCTTCAACAAGATTCCCTACTTGTATCTCTAATGGGTCTTCTTCCATCTGTTCTAAGCCCATCATAGATCAAAGTGATCTAATACATGCTTATTTAACTCCAATCTACTCTGCGAGAAACTGTTCCTTCTCCTTCTGGATCTGCGCTCTATCCTATGCAAACTTGGCTTGGATGTTGTCTCTTTCCTGTTGCGCAACCCGACGTTGTTCTCTGGCTTCCTCTTTTTCTTACTTTAAGGCCTCTATGGCCTCCTCTTTTTCTTCTTGAACATGATGAAGGTGATATTTGGTCGCATATGCTATTCAGTGGAGCTGGGCAGGTTCGTCTCCCACCTCCGTTCCTTCGGATGACGGGGGTGTAGTAGGCACTGTGCGACTAGAGTGGAGGGCTTGCTATACCCCTTTTAGCTCTTCTTAAATTATTTCATACATGGTCTCTTGTTTGGCTTCATTACGCTATAAGATATCTTATGAGGTATCTGAGATAACGGCAATGATGAAATCTATGTCATCCATCGTGAGAACAGTCTGCATCTGTGGTTTAGTAGCATTAGACTTCTTCCATGATGTAGGTTTCATGGGGGAAACCTTTCTTTTCTTGGAGGTATCAACTTCGTAAATAGGGTCTCTAGGTGGTGTTACTTCTCCTTGTTTCTGCTTGTCTTCTTCTCCTTTGTCTTCTTCTTTATCTACTTTTTCATCACCTCCCCCTCCTGGTGAGTCTGAAGCAGTCTCTTCTAATGCGTTGCTCATCTTCTGTACTCCTTACTTTTTCTTCCTTCTTCTACTTCTGGGTGCATCATACTCTTCACGAGTGACCAGAGGACTTTCGATTAGGTCGGGGTCAGAAAGTTCTTCCTGGTCGAATGGTACAAGGAGTTCTATGGGCCACTCCTTAGTTATTTCTTCCATGTCATCCTCAGTGAGATTGTAGTAATATTGGAGCTCTTCTTTATGTTTGTCTCCTCACGCAGTGATATAAATAAAATGTCTATCTGCGCGGAACTTCACAAATGGTTTGAATCTGTGCAAGGTATTCGGTGTCATGTGAGGGGAAGACTCAATAACCCTCCTCAACTGCAGGTAATAGGTGTGGAACACCGTGTTTGACTTCCACTGTTTAGCCATGTCCCTTGAATACCGGAGCGTGGTGAACTTTGTGACTAAGGGTTCTGATAGCTCAATCTCAGGGAATGTCGTACCTTCCAATATCTCCCAAGCAATGAAGGCAATGAGGATCAAAATCAAACTAAAATGGAACTCATAGCCCTGATCCCGAGATTCACGATAGTCTTTCTCTAACTGGTTGACTAGGAAGCTCACCCATTTCATTTGTAGCCCTTCCATGCATTTTTTGGCGAGGTCGAAAAAAACTTCGTGACCTGTGTGGGTATGTTCTTCCCTACTAGCTTACCAACAATCAACTGGTAGGCTTGGCACATTGTGGCATTCTAGATGGAGGTGACCTTATATCCCTGCTTCCCCTTTTTTACATCGCCATAGGTGTCTTTGATTCTATGTGCCAGGGCGCAATCTGCAACCTTTCTTGGATAAAATTATTGTGGGTCTGGTCCTTGCATGCTTAGTTCGGTGATCCTATGGATCAACAACGGATCGACGATGATACGAATTTCCAACCACATATAACCATCGTGGAAGCACGAAAGCATGAGCTTAATGAACATGTTAACCTCTTGATGTATTCTGAAGTGTGGTATCTTCATCATGTTCAAGATAGTGGACTTCGTGATGTCCATGGTCCATGGTTGGTGGATGATCTTAAAATTATTCCCCTTTGTCTTGGTCAAATAATTATATGGTGTGAGCATGCCATAGATCTTGTGGTACCCTAGGTTATAGTCACTGATATTCAATGTCAGAATCATCTCGAACTGCGGTCTGACTACGCATATCCCATTCAAGAGGTACGCAGTGATGACTGTGTAGTCGAAGTCCCTCGGGACGCTGTCATGACTCACCACACCAGCCAGAGGTGGGATGTAGAAGGGCATGATAGATGGGATGAGATTTTCATTCGCTAAGTCATCACGATGCTTCATTCGTTTCTTTGTCGTAGCTCGGGATGGTTCAGATCCATGAGCAGTTGACGAGGATGCTTGCACTCCTCTCGTCGAAGAGGCTTGGATGCCTGTGGAAATCACCTTCTCGGCCATGAGTTCTATTAGGATCTCTTTGACAACTTTTTCTACTACGCTAATTTCATCCGACATACACACTCGAGATTTGATATCTCAGGTCGGTGAACAACACTCAATGTAACAAAACAGATGGCGATGTATCAATGATCACTGCGTGAAAGAAACTAGTTCTCTGTGGGCTCGGATAATCACAATTGGAAAAAGTGTTCTTAGTGCAGTGCTCAACGGGATAACTAGACAACGTCGTAATAGAATCTACAAATGGGAAGGAACGCCTCAATCAATGTTATTCCATACGTTATGGCGTAGTCCCAACGATCCAGTGGTGAACGTTCCAGAAATAACTGCATTTCTAGCCATTCTGGAGCATCATTCTAATGGTCGGGAAGCCTCCAACGACCATATTTCTTCACCATGGTGAAGTGCCAATATTTGTTGTTCTGATATCCCGATGAAGTTCCAGTTCTGCAAACCTTCTTTCGGCGGAGTCCTCCCTGGAACTTCCTATAACTTTTTTAACTTTGCTTTCTTCTTGCTGAGCTTTCTATCTTTCTTTCCTGAAATCTGGGTTAATGGTTTCCTCTTTCCATTATCATTCTTATCTCCTCTTGGCATGGTAACTTCACACTGTGGAGGGTCTTCCATAGGGTTTGAGGGTAATGCTTCTTCTCTTTCTAGGGTAGGTGCTCTACTCTCTTATACAGATAGGTGTTTCAAGTCTTCGTGTGTTCTTTCAACTTTGATGACTAGATCTCTGGTATTTAGTAGCTTCGACCGATCCTCTTGTTCTTTCAGTAAGTGTGCTATTCTCCTAGCCATGAAATCTCTTAGTTCTTTTATTTTTTTTCTAGATCCTCCTCTTCTTGTTTCCTTCGTATCTGATCTTTCTCAATCCATTTTTTTCCTATGAAAATAACAAATGGGGCGCTGTTCTCAACAAATTTAACGATCTCAAATTCTTCTTCTGTCGAAGTGCCATGAGCACTCATAGATGTCTGGGTAAGTATTCCACATAGGGTTATCAGGTTTCCTCTAAATAATCCTATTCCTCCTAATGAAGGAACCATAGCAGGCTTTCCCAAAATTTCCCAAGTTCTTTCTGTCATGATATTCACCTGCGTTTCCTCATCCAGAACACAATCTATGTCGAAGTCTCCTATTCTTGTTTCTATGCGCTCCTTCTCTTTTGAGATCTCTGATAAGTTGATATCTCTATGATCGTTCAAGGTTTCTTTTATCTGTAATAATACAGTCTCTGATTCTTTCCGGGGTTCTATCATATCCTTAGTTTCTTGGCCTGTCTCATAGGTTTCTTGTCTCATATTCATCTTTTCAACTTTTTCAATCATTCTAGGGAAATCCAAAACTTCATGTCCAGTAGCCTTACAACAAAGGAAAATAGGACCTCTACCAGGGCATTACTTAGCAAGATGTCTCGGTCTTCTGCAACTATAGAAAAGAGTTAATCCTCTCTTTCTTTTAAATGACCCCCAACCTTTCCTCTAGTGCGCACTAGGATCACAGTGGTGGGTCTGAAAAAATTCTTTCTAGAATCCTGCATCCATTTGTTAGTCCAACAATTCTTTCTATGCATAGGATTAACATATCTTTCATTATTTCTATCAGATCTACTCATATCAAATCTTCTTTCTTCTAGCTGTACCCTAGTTTTCAGATTAGGACCAAATTTATTAAACATACCTAGATCCATTCTTTTGAAATAAAAATTTTCACTTATCTTACCTTTATCAGAGCACAAAGATTCAAGATATTACCTCTTTTCTTCAAATCAAAATTCTCTTCTTAGCACATATATTCAAAATTCAAGTAGAATACTGTGCACTAGGGCAATGGATCTATGCACAAAACTTTCTCTTTTCTCCAGTTCCCAGTAATCACAGTTTCAGGTCCCGACAATGGAATCATTTGTTGGCACAGGGGAATACCCAGGGTTCAACGCTTTAGCAATGCACCAAAAAAACCCTAACTACCGGCCCTTTCAAAAACACCTGCAAAGTAGATGAAGTCTCACCCGAGGTAGAAGCAGGGGTGGTTGCATGACTCAAATGTCTGCAACCTAGTTGGGACACAGATATGTGATTGCAATACCTTAACAAAGCACTTAGCAGTCAATAGTCATCAACATTTAACCCTTACTCACATCGCAGATTCAAACCCTAATTACAGAACAACACAACATCCCACAATATCTAATACATCCAACACTTAGCACATAGTAATATATCATATCTAACATTCATTCACATTACTAAGCACTAAGCTATAATATCATATGCATATAACATATATCATTGCACTAAGCATACATCACATCAACGACTATAATGCACAAAGCAACCACAACACAAGATATACGTGGTTCACCCCAGTGTGGGGATACGTCCACCAACTCTTCTCTTCTTTATTTTCTTCTCTCAATCTTCTACAAGAACAGAGCCACCATAACCTACTCTGCATAGGACAGGAGATCTGTGCGCACTTTGCCAGATCCTCCTTCCCCGAGCTAGGTTTAAGCACAAAGCCTTCTTACAAGCTGCACACAAGCCTCTTACAATCACTTGCACTTAGCTCTGCAAATTCATAACACACAATAAGCACAAAGCCTTTGCAATCACATAGATCAAACTCTAGCACTTAACATCTTTTCCTCATTACCCTTAACATGACTTACTTACATTGCCTAGATTTCTATTTATATATTAAAAAAGGGGCCTAAACATGGGTAAACCCATGGGCCGACATCCCATACCCATTACATAAACCTTAAACCCAAAAATGTCCTAAGAAGGGGGCAAGATCCCATGATATTCGCTTTTCCTTGTGCTCCACCTTCAATCATCCTATCGAAGTACCAAAATTGGTCAAACGTGACCCAAGTTCTCCAAAACTTGGTCAAGGGACAACAAGCTGAATGATACCTTCCCTTTACCAAAGAAACAACCAATGCTAACCAATGATATCAATGCTTTCATTCAATGAATTCAATATAAAAATTATCCTACCAAGAAAGTTTATGCATAAAATATAGGCGTGTAGAAACATTAATAAATCTAGAAATTGTAACTTATAAGGACAATGTAATAAAATATAAAGACCTTGCAATGATAATACTTTTTTCACTTACAATTTCTAGATTAATATCAGCCAAGTAATGAGTTTAGAAGGGCTATCAAAGTACTCATAACAACAACAAATTAACAATTATGACAGTAGTAAACAACTTCAAAAAAGTACCTTGCTAAGGCAATTTAGTGGACACTTTTAGCATTTATTGATTGTGGTTTGCCTAGTACAAATTCTTCGTGGCTTATCAATCAACAAATGAATCTAAGAGTCTTTCAAAAATGATTGTAACAAATAAAAACAAGAGCGATGACATCTATAAGAAACCTTCAGAGATGCCCTTTGTGAAGAGAAATTTAGACACATTTTAACTCCAACTAATAATACTTTACTTCATGCAATTTCCTGGGTTGGTTTATTTAACTTATAAGCTAAATGAGCTACTATATAATGGATGTAGCAGTGTTAGCAACAACAACAAGTTAGTACCTTAAAACTAGGTTAGTAGGTTAGGTTAAGTTGGTAGAGATAGCAAGTGAAGTTGAGTGTAGTCTTGTCAAGGAATAGGATAAGAGGACTAGTGCCTTCAAGGGTAATGGAGTCAAGGTGGACGACTTCTTCTAAGGCCGCAAATCAATTATGATGATGCATAAAATTCTAAGAGGGAAAAGGCATAGTGTAAGTAGTAACTTAAGTCCCCCTATGCTTTGACCTCAAGAGGCAAGATGCTAGGGTGTAGGAAATTCTAGGCCCTAACGCCTTTCTCTCTTTAGCCTTCTTATGGAGTAAAAATTATGTAACAATAATTAAGTCCAAATTCTTAGGGTGCTATCAATTTAGGGCTCTAGGGTTTCACCAGTTACAAGATCAATTCAATGAAAAGCTTGGCAAATAAAATGTAACAAAGTAACAATTTAAGTTTCTCACTTCAAGCATTAAGTACACCATGCAATTTCATAATCTTGTATGATCAAATAAAACCATACAACAAACCATTCAATAGATGAAAAAATGCAGATTTTATTTACTTGCACTAAGAATAATCATGAGAATACCATGCAAGATCACCATAAAACTTCCAAGATTTATCCAAGTTGCAAAAAATATCCTTAAACAAGAATGGGGCCTCAAAATTTCAACCAATAACCCTCACTAGGGTGAAAATTTCAGACCTCTTGTCTTAGTTGACAAGTTGTGATGTGAAAATGAGAGTAATTTATGTTTATTTATACAAAATTTTGACCTTTAATGATTTTTTAGGTCAAAAATAAGGCCAACCTGGCCAATTTACAACAAAATTCAATTTTGACATAATTAAAATTAATTTGCGTCCTAACACACCTCCAAGGGTGACTCCATGCCCTTCTAGGGTGATATTGAGGCCCATAGGTGGAACACTGAGCTAGGAAAGTGGGGCGCTTGGCCTATATAGGCCTAAAATGATTCCCACACGTGCCACTAGGCTCACAAATGCCTCTAAAATGAAACCCTAGCTTTGGATGATGTCTAGGGATGTCATGGAGATGTCCAAGCCCTCAAGGGATAACATCCATGTGAGAAGAGCAAGGTCCCCTGGGTCTAGGTCTACGAGGGTGCCTCCAAAGGAAACATCCTTCTTCTTCATGGTGCAAGTTTTCAATCTCTTCTTACCCCTCGCTGGGGTTTCAAAATCCATATGTGGGATTTAAGACCCCATGAAGGTCCGAGTTAATCATTCCCTCATGTGTACTTGTCCACCGCACAAAGTCCTACAAAAACAATAAGTACACCCTCCAGGGGTTCATAAGTCACAGGGATCATAGCATGTAAATTACATCCAATAATTAAATTACCCAAACATGTGCATAAAACCCCCCTTAACCCAGAAAAATTCTCAAAGATGTTTTTCAATTTGACAAGTTAGGTTTGGATAAGGTCTCAGGGTGTCCTATTGGGCTAACCTCTCTTAAGTTTGGGGTGTTTCCTAGGTGGGATCTAGTCCAAGTCATGTAAGTGTATGAGGTGGAATGGGGTAGGTATTTGGGAATGGGGTGCATGTAATAACATGGAAATGTAAAGTCTTATATGTGTGTGAATTTGTAGAGGGAAAGTTGCACCTTGTCATAAATGCAATTGTTTCCTATCCCTTTCATTTCATTTTACTTTTAGCTTTATTTATTTTGATACTTTGATCTTGTACTTCAAGGGAAATAGTTGAGGGCCATTGTCCCGACTTGATGAACATAGGTGACAATGTTATCCACAAACATTTCATGGAAATGAGAAGGCTGGCTCATGATGAGACCCCCTTTCTCTTGGATATGCCACCAAGAGTCACTACCTTGGCTTGGTGACCAGATAGTTGGTAGTGTCATACCACTACATGCCCATGGTCATAATAGGCTAAATCGTGATGAGACCCCCTATCCATCAACTAATACCTTGAGTGTTTATGTTATATTATGGGTCCCCTTTTCTTACTGATAAGTTTTTCACTGCTTTCCCGGGGATCCCTGGGAGAAACATCTCAGAGGTTTGAACATTGGATTTTAACTCTTGCCAGCTACTTTTACCCTATGGGCCTTTACCCCATTCTTCCCACCAAGTAAGGTACAAACCTTCCTAGTGTATCCAATCCCAATTCCCAAAGATAGGGGGGATGAAAGGAATACAGATGGAAAATGATAAGTATGGAGGGAACTAATGTTGACCTTTCACAGATATACCCAATAGAAACCCATCCTAAAGGGAAATAAACTTACTAGGGAACCATGTCATCCTTCCACGTATGAACGAGGCAAAGATCATAATTTCCAAGCAAATTTCATGAAATGAAGAAGGATTCAATACAACATATTCAAGTGCTTCAAAAATCAGAGTGATACATACCATGATACCCGAACTCATTACCTCATGGAGAAAGACTCACTACTACTTAAAGACCAGGCTGGTGGGATGGATACTGTTGCAGGTGATAAATGGACTACATTGAAGAAAATAGGGACCCTTCAGGGCCATGCTCAAGTCATCTAGCTCTCGGTACTCCATGTCTAAGACTTGTGGTCCTCAAGACATGATCTCCTTAGTTATCCTTAGGATAGAGGATAAAATTCGCTAAAGACAAAATGCTAAAGCTCAAAACTAAATCTAAGCAATTACTGTTCTAGGAGTTTATTACAACAAGGAGAATACACAAGATAAAATCTAGATTAGAAGCATATAATATTCATTCATCACAAAATTTCTTATGAAATAAGTACTTCAATTCAAAAATATACTTGCACAAGATACTTCAAGATAA
This sequence comes from Picea engelmannii, assembly GCA_009831015.1. Classification (NCBI taxonomy): domain Eukaryota; kingdom Viridiplantae; phylum Streptophyta; class Pinopsida; order Pinales; family Pinaceae; genus Picea; species Picea engelmannii. The sequence goes on along the minus strand of ML781854.1, from coordinate 492,667 downwards.
AGATAATGCTTTGCAAAAGTGAATACTTGAAGCAAATGGCTTCTTAAAATATAGCAATTGAGACCAGTGCCAATAATGAGATCGTGTGTTATGCTACAGAGTGTGTAGAGTACCCTGTGGAGATGTCTTTGAAACTTTTAGATTTGATTAAGTGTTGAGTGGTTATTATTATGAAATTCCTTGTAAAATTTAAATCCTTGAAAATAAACTAAACTAATGTGTGGCCTCTCCTATCTCTTTGCTCAGGAATTTGTGCAGAACTTTCCAAAGCCCAAAGACTTCACCAAAAATCTCAATGAAGGTGCCATAGGTCCAACATGGGGAGAACCTAGATCTCAAAGTTCCTGTCTGACTTCACACACTCCCTTCATGTAGTTTTCCTAACATCAAGATAACTCCTTTTGAGATTGTCCTAATTAATCTACTCCACACTGACCAACCCCGGTTTTGATGAGTTCCCCAAATTGAGTAAGGTTTGCAAGGGTTCATAACATACACCAAGGAGCTGAGGAGAAAGGTTTATTTTCAACATAAAAGAAATTGCGAAATTGAAAGATTACAAAAAAAGGAATCTGACTAAGCAATTATAAATTACTTTGCATAAACCAAAAATGTAATATAGGATTGTTTGTGTAGTGTTTATGATTGATTTTATCGTTTTTTTTTAATCTTTTTTTAGAGGAGTGAAATGAAAAACACATGACAGACACCACGAAAATGCGACACAAAGACAACTCCTATCGGGGTCGGGGGGATTGAGGTGGGCGTTGAGTAGCCCACTGATTTATTTGAGGTTACAATGATTTACAGAGAAGTTTTATGGCCCTTTTATTAGTGGGGGACCATCAACCTTACAATATGATAAAAAATAATGATTTAGAAGAAAGGTTAGGTGCCTTGGGTAGTATCGAAAGGTCCGATTCCTTGAAAATGGGCAAAAATTCCCCTCGAATATTCACTAAAACTGAAAAAAAGCAAGTTAATGTGGAAGAAAATTCCCCAAACCACTTTGGGACAACCTGCAAAAAATATGTTAGAAGACAAGAAAATTTTATTCAAGAAAGCCTATGATAAAATAGTAAGTTAGAAAGCAAGAAAGAAAGATTGATACACACTTTATTAGTGGTTTTGTTTTCTGTTTTAGGAAAATAAAAAAAGTGGCAATAAGTTTTCCAAATATGGATTTAAAGTCCTTAGGAAAATAACTACTTTTAGCCTTTTAAAATTTGAAGAAAGAAAGCATGCCAAAAGTAACTTTTCCTATGATATATCTAACTTTTAAAAATGAAACTCTAAGGTACAAAACTAGATCTAACTTTTCTTTGCATGCAATAGAACTTTTATTTAGATTTAACTTTGAAAGATATAAAACTTTTATCTTGCATGCAATTAAAACGGTAACCAAAGAATATGTAGAATTTTTGTGAGAAAGAGAAAGAGATTAAGCCTACAAGGTGGAACTTCTCTTGAGCTATGGAGTCTTTTTAGTGTTTATGCAGAGGGATTTGTCCACTTAGAGCCTTCAATCATGTTAGGTATGCGTGATGAAAATCCTTTCACTTCTTGGAGGATGAATAATCTGCAAGTAAAATGCCTCACAAACGGGGTTTGCACTCCCCGATTCCAATTAAACAAAATGATTCCTACACATGAGATCTCAATAGCGAGTTAATCCATCCGGAAAGTTATGAAAATCAATAGTCTCATAATATTAAAGAGAGAGAAATCAAACAATCAACATAGTCTTGAATGATTCTACTATCTAGGAAACAATACCTTCATTTGATTAAAACATATGCAAAGAAAAATACAAGGTTACCTCATGTACTTGAATCAAGACAACATTTATCCACACACATAAAGCACAACACCAATTTTACCTCCGAAGTCTTTGATTTTATTCCACAAACAATTAACAATACAATCTTCACAAGCGTTTCTCCCCTACTCCAACTAATTAACAATGGAGGAGAATGCTTGGTTAAATAGAAAACCGTGTGACATTCCCAAAGAGAGAGAGCTCCAATCCCAAAGAAAAATGGAAAAATGGATGGTGGATCCATTCCACAACTCCACAAACTCCAAGTATAATTCACCATATTTAGAGTGAAAGATGAGGAGAGGTCGCCACATTTCCAGGAGGAGGTGGTGACCACATTGGGATTGACACCCACTTCCCTAAATGCGCCACATATGCTAGAGAGTGCACCTTGCTTATTGGGGTCTCCATCAAGTGGAGAGAACTCCCCACTTGACTCACTTTAACTTGTCCTTAATCACCCTAAACTACCACTAAGTCACAGTGAAGTGAGAGAGAGAGAGTTAACTAAAAACATGTTTCCACAAAAATAGCATTTGCTGATTTTTGTCTTTTATTTGACTTTTATTTACCTTTTTCGAGAGAAAATCTTTTTTTCTTGAGTAAAAATCAATATTTAATCTCTAAAAGGTGGTACTTAGGTAAAGTGGGTATTATGGATGTGAAAACGAATACCCACAAAGCATATGATGCCTCATAGTACTACTTTTTTAACTTATTGATCAATTACAATTAAAATATCCCGATTTTGCGAGAAAGTTTTTGTTTGCAAAAAACAATAAAAAACCTAAGGGGGACTTAACACATTTCCAAGAGACTCTAGGATAATGCTTAGCATGGTTATATACATAGGACCCTAGAATTAAACAACACCCAAGGCGTACCCACTAGGACAGTGATTCCAACTTTGGAGGATATTGAGTGAAAAAACTTGAAAATTATAAATCGCTGAAATAAACAAAATATAATTAACAAGTAAACAGAACACTCTAGAGTAATGTACTAATGTGTAGGTATCAGATGGCTAATCCTGTTACAAAAACCACATGCTTAAGTCATTTTATTACAATTCACCACAGGGGCATGGAAATACAGTATAGAAGGAGAAGAAAAAGGTGGTGATATTGGCCAAATGGACTTCTGAATTCTGATCTTGAGCAAATACTTTCTCAATATTTGGAAGCTCAACTACAAGTCCATCCTAGTGCAACTTGGTGGATAACATGTCCTCCTATAGGTCAATATACTAAGTAAGCAAAGGGTTGGGAAAGAGTCTTGGTGGTAGCCAATGGTTTCCAAGAGGTATGAGTACTTGCAAAGGGGTGATTGTACCTGCCTGCAATGTTCCCAAGTGGATTTTCTTGGAACATTTGAAGTTTTGTGTTTCCTGGTTGTGATAATTTCTCAAATAGTTTGCTGATTTGTCTTCTTAAGGTGCGCTAATGCTCTGTTTTTTATTGTTTTGTAGAAAATGGTTGTTCATATGAAATAATTGACAAGTAACAACAACATAAAAATAGGAATAACACATGAAATGGACACAAACTCAGATATGATTTTATTTATTAAAGATTTCTAACCTTCACACAATAGTAGAGCATATCTGGAACATATATATAAGAATAATGAGTGTGGCTGATAATGCCTCCAAAATACAATAGAAAGATGAATATATTAACTTCCAAGAGTCTTCCCATGCTGAATACAAAAGATCTCCAAGACCCAACTCTTTCTCTTACTATGAGTGTTGTCTTATCTAGAAAAAGTGTGCTCTCTCTCACTGAAGCAAGTTAAGAATTTTGGCTTCCTTGAATATGGACTCAAAACCCCTGCAAAATGATGCCAACTTGTAGATCGAGAGATGTATAGTGCATATGAAGAGATCCCTCAGTCAAAACTGCAGATCTAATCCTCCAACTCAATATATCCTCAATGAACAATGCACCCCTCTTCATGAATTCATTCCATGGCCATAATAAAATAATAAGAAAGATACATCAACCAATAGATGTTGAAATTTAACAAGGGATGTCCTCATTCATGTTTTTTGTGTTTTTTCACGGGGGGGACATAAGCCATGTTTCCTAGGCATGTTTTAATTGTAAAGTGACTTTTTAAATAAAGTTCTTTTATAAAGTGAATATACTTTATAACTTAAAGTGATTTTTTTTTTTTTTTAAATAAAAAAGGAGTAGTACCTGCTATATTAGATTAGCACAAAACTTTGACAAAATATACAGTGGCATAGCCAGAGTCACCAAAAATGTTGCCGATATCCGGAAACCAACATAAGTGGGGAGCGAATAGCAGTTATATGAAAATACATAAAGGAAAGTAGCATCTGTCCTGCCCGGAGGAAACCAGGACATATGTTTATGGTCCAGATGAACATAAAACAGTAACACAATAAAACTAAAAACCAGGAAATCATAAAAACCTAGGCACCCGGTGGTCTGTCGCCTTCACCAGTCTGCCAAGTGGTCCCCGCCAGGATGGAAAAAGCCTGCTCGTACATGGGGCACTTCCGCTGAGCTGGAGCACCGGAGAATGTGTCGAGGAGAAAATCCATGCGCTGGCTCATGAGGAGGGCCCTATGTTCTAGGTCCGCCATGTGGCCTCGAAGCTCGAACACCAAATCCAGGTGCTCGACGTTGAGGAGAGGACCATGAAAACTTCCACCCGTGCTACTGAGGGGAGAAATCCTCAATTCCATTGCCTCACCAATGCCAGTCGCGAGCTCCCTCTGCACTGCTTCAACCTCTGCATCCACAGTCTTCTTGGCACCAGCTACTTGCATGCCGTTTCTGATAGGACTATTGTCACCTGGCCAGGGAATTTCTTCAATAATGCAGTCGGGGAAATCGTCCTCCCTGGCCAAATTGAGTTTGGTACCCTCCCGGCCGGTTGTCTCCATGGCGCGGGGCTTCTCATCAATCAGCAGGTCCTCCATGAACGGGTCCTCCTCCACGACGCAGGTGGGAAACACCGCCTCGGTCTCAGCCTCCTGCTTGTCACCCGACTTAATTGTTGTGTCTTCCCTGCTACAACCAACACCCGACTCTGCAATAGTGGCGAGCAACGCCAATCTCTCAGCCCGAGCCTTCTTCCGAAGGATGGAGGTCACCAAGGCCAAAGCACGTTCTAACTGCTCCTTCCACCACCGCTGCGCCTTATGGGCGTCCTAGGATGAACCCTAGCGAGGCCTACCTTGCTTTCTATCCATTGTATCTGGGGTGTGAAAGCAAGTACCAAGAAGTTACAGTGATAAGCTAAGAAGCCAGGACAAGAGCGGTTGCAGGTGCAAAGCGCGAGTAGACTGACTCTGTCATGGCACACGCAAAGACAAACTGCTTGGGGAATCCTTAGCAGAGTGAAAATAAAAGGTGGTGAACGTCCAAGCGAAGACAAGAGCCGAGGCAGAAGCAGTCCCACTATGTCCAGGATCATAAGAAAACACATAACCATAGACTAGAGTCATCTGTCCTCCCTTATCCTCTTTCAATTTGAGTGCACAGGGGGTGTAAATGGTCACGCGAGGGAGGAGTCCCTCCATCGTATGGCCTCTGATATGGCCATCCACCATCGTAAATGATGATGTGTGGGTGGCGGCCATCAACATTTAAGCCCGGGCTTAGTGCTAAGCCTTGTGTCACCACCATAGTGCCGCGTGTCACCCCATCCAGGGAACTTAAAGTGATTTTAAGTTGTGGGAGCCCAAAGTATTTAATGTGCATTTATTACTTATTTTGTAATTAACGAGGAGCATTAAATATGAGCCCTCAGATTAGACTTATGACAATCATTAGATTGAGTTGGTTATGTAAGTTAGTGTTTCTTGGGGAAAGAGAGAGTACATAAACATGTTTGGGAAATAGTAAAAACACATAAGAGAAAAGGAGAGAGAGATCATATTTCTAGAGCAAAGTTTCCAAATTAAATTAGAGTGCACAATTCCCAAGACAATGACATCATACAATATGTACAACAGGAGAAAGAACAATCCATACAGAGAAAGGATAGTTTGTACAACAAGAGGGAGGCACATTTTTCAAGGAAAAAATCAATACATGTCGTACTGTACCTACTGGCATGATTCTCGATTTAGATTAGTGTGTATTTATTGTTGTTGTTTGACATCTAAACAATGACATGATTTCCCAGGAAGAAATCAGATTGCAGATAGTGTCATGTGTGGGAAATTTAGAAGCTTGTTTCATGGCTGAGATAAGTGATTTGAATTTATGATTTTGTTGAGTTGGAATCATTAAATATATGAGATGTAAAGAAATTTCAGATTTTCTCTTCAATAATAGAAATAATCTCTCTAGGGTTTTTCCCCACAGTGGGGTTTTTTCCCTGGTCATTGGACCAAAATCCCTTGTCTACTTGTTGCATTATCATAGTATGGATAAGTGATTTGCTTGACTTAATTATTTATCTTTTAGTTGCTTTCTATTTTAAAGGCATTTATTAAAAGACTAACATTTTAAGTTAGTGAAGTGTTTGAAAAAATGTGTGAATGAGATATTTCTGTTTTTTTCATTCAAAATATTCAATAGAGAGTGAGGAATGGTGCCTTGGGCCTAGAAAACACTCTAGAGAGGAGTTTTTCTTCAGATCTATCTTCTTATCCTCAAATCGAACTAATCTCCTCCAAGCAATGCGCCCCACCTGGATGAAACCCTTTAGAAATACACCTTGTCTCCTTCTTCCCTTGTAGAAATGAAACCTGTAGTTGAATAGAATGTTGAGGGAGGAATATTTCACCTCCTTGGACAATATTGGATAAGGAACACATGAATCTTTCACCTCCTTGCTGATATCTAGGTTTATTCAGTCAAAACCCTCAAAACTCCCAAGTACCATGGGATTTCTAGCTAAGAAGCCATACATCAAAATATCAATCCAGATAATGAGAGAATAGAAGCTCCTATCTCCCTTTTATACCTCCTTTCACCTTTTTCCATTCAAATGACTTTTAATTCATCTTTTGATATTTATTCATAAATCACTTTATTAATTTAATTAACCTTTTTACTCCAAAAAGTGATTAATTCACCCTTATAACATCTCCTACCACTGAAAGTCACTTTTTATCATCCCGTCTATTATAATTTTAGAAGTTAAAGTTATCTTATTTAACATTCATTAACAATTGCATGTAATAGGATCACTGAAAGATAAACAATCACAGAACACAAGATATATCCTAGGAAACCCTCGTGGGAGAGAAAATCTAGCAACCAATTCTTCAGTATATATTCCTTCAACTAGTACAATGTCACGTTATAGCTCCCTACAAATAGAACAAGACCAAGAAACCAAGACCTCCTACACTAGACCTCCTCTACTATGCCCCAAACACACAAGAGAAGGAGAGTTGTGTGTATATACAAATGAGAGGAACTCGACCTCTATTTATACATATAACTTGACTCCCGAAAAGATGCAACCCTAAGAGGGGTTGTTTTGACTTTTACAATAAGGATAACAATAAAATACTAATTTATTTTGATCCAATTTATACAATAATATTACAATAAATTTCTTGAGGTTTGACCAATTACAAAAGAATATCTTCCAGAGTTACATCAAAATATCAACACTCCCTCTTAACTAGGAAGGTATTATTTGTTGCCACACGAGCTCATGACCTTTGACTGTTGAACATATGAATATATACATCATCGAATATCCATAGTACAATATGACTTCATAGCCAATGCATCCAATGCCTGTGGGTAGCTCTCATATAGCTTCAACATGTCACCGTGACATCCACTACCCCACAATGCATCTATACCTCATCATGTGCAGCCATGTGACTTCACAGCCAATTCATCCAAGGCCCATGGGTAGCTCTCAAATATCTACAACATGTCCCCAGGAAATCCACTACCCTACAATGCTATACCTCATCACTCCCTCTGAAGAGGGACCACGCCAAGCTTGTCCCTAAAGTGCTCTAACTTCATCCTCGATAGTGGCTTGGTCAACACGTTTGCAACTTGCTCCTCGATAGTCACGTAATGGAGCTTCAATACTCCCCTCTACACCATATCCACGATATAGTGATATTTTATCTCAATATGATTCGACCTATCATGGAACACCATATTCTCTGACAACTTCATACAACTCTGGTTGTCACATCAAATGCAGGTCGCCTCTAGTTTGATACCAAATAACCCAGACAACAACTTCCAAAGCCACACTGCTTCTCTACATGCTACACATGCTGCCACATATTCAATCTCAACCATAGTGAGTGCTACACATGACTGCTTCCATTGCTCAATGAAACCATACTAGAGCCTAGACCGAATGAATATGCCAAATTACTCTTCCAATCATGAATATTTCCAGCCCAATATGAATCCAAATATCCATATAACCTAAACTCATGGTCTGTCACATACTTGAGACCATAATATAATGTACCCTTAAGGTACCTTATCACATGTTTTGCTGTGACCAAATGAACCTTCCTGGGATGTTCCATATACTGACTCAAGGTGTTCACAACAAAACATATATCCAGTCTCGTTTTCTTCAAGTACATCAACGAACCCACCATCTACTTGTATAAAGTAACATCCGCATTATCTGAAGTCAAATCTTGCAACAAATTCAAATTTGATACCATAGGTGTAGCAATTTCCTTGTAGTCTAACATCCCGAACCTCTTCAAGATTTTCATTGCATACTTCCCTTGAATCATAAAGATCTCATCCTATCTTTTCCATACCTCGAGACCCAAAAATTAATGCATCATCCTAATATCTTTCATCTCAAACTCAATAGCCAGTTTTCTCTTACACTCTGAGATGCGTTTTTCCACACTTGTTAGAAACAGGTCGTCCACATATGTCAATAGTATTACCAAATCATCATCCACAACCTTAAAGTAAAGGTTAGGATCTACATTGCTCTTTGTAAATACCAAGCTCATTAGAAAACTATTGATCTTACCATACCATGCTCTAGGTTCCTGTTTTAATTAGTATAAATCCTTCTTCAATATGCACACACATGTCTCCTTGTCATGTACCTTGAACCCTTGTGGCTGCTCCACATATACTTCCTCTTTTATTTCACCATTCAAGAAGGTTGTCTTCACATCCATCTAATGCACCTTCTATTTCATTACTGCGGCCAACAAAAGTATAGTCTTGATCGAGGTATATCTTGCCATGGGAGAAAATTTCTCCTCATAGTCAATTCCCTCCTTCTGAGAGAATCCTCGAGCCAAAAATCTAGCCTCATACTTTTCAATACTACCATCAATTGCATTTTTTGTTTTGTAGATCCATTTTGAACTTACTATTGATTTACCCTTCGGTTTGGGGACCACATCCCACACATCATTCTTTACTATGGATTGATATTCCTCCCCCATGGAATCCTTCCATACCCTCTTTTCTACAAACTCTTCATAATTGGATGGTTCTGCATCCATGATATCACACAAACATGCCACATAGCTGGAATATAGTTTCAACTTCTTACTTTCTCTGAGATATTTTTCTAGGGCACCATATATTTCTGCATATCTAATGAGACCCTATGCCCAAGATAGTCTTCTCTTGCGAGAAGGCATCTTTGCTGGCCGCTGAGGTTCTGCCATGTCATTATCCTCATGAATGACTTCCTTTTGTTCAACTGCTTCTGCCTATGGAAATCTGGTAACTTCATTCTCCTCCTCATAAACCTCTTTTGCACAATCCTATTTTGATTTGCTGAAAGCTACACTCTCACTGAAGGTGACATCTTGGATAATCTCAACTTGCCGGTGACCGGGAATATATATTCTGTATGCCTTTGATGTGTCACTGTAACCAAAAAATATGCCATTCTTTCTGGATGGATCCAATTTTTTTCTCTTTTCCTTGGGGACATTCACAAACATGAGGAAAACAAATATCCTTAGATGGTTGGATTCTGTCTTCTCTCCTGAAAACATCTCCTCTGGTGTCTTGTTTTCAAGTAATTTGCGGGGACATTTGTTCTACACATACACTGCAGTATTTGCTACTTATGCCCACATATTCATAGGTATATATTGATCATGGATCATAGCCTTCACTACTTCCATGATAATCCAATTTTTCCTTTCTCCTACTACATTATGTTGAGGATTGTAGGGAGTAGAAAGATCCCTCTTAATCCCAACTTCCTTGCAATATTCTTTGAATTCCTCTGAAGTAAATTCTCCTCCAGTATCTGATCTCAAGGTATTTATCTTCTTCTCCTCTTAGTGAGTTTCTAACATCGCTCCACACATATCCGAGTGCGCGATGTCTAATACTCTTTTGGATTTTCTATCGCTATTGGGAAATGAGTGCTTCACGTTCTTTCCTTCTGCACAAACTTTTCACACGCTTTTTGGTTTTACTTAGATATATGGTAGTCCTGTCGCCATCTTTCTCACACTCGGTAGGGCATTTTAATGTAGGTGAGAAAATATTATATTCCATAATTCACTAGAATTCATAGTGTCATGAATTAATGCTGAAATATGATCGCCCTTTCAATTTGTAGAGTCCTCCCTCTTAAACTCCAATCACCACAACATTATCAAAAGTATTCCCTCTAGGCCACATAAGAACTTTTCCATCAACAAATGAAACTTTGTAACCCTTCTCATCCAATGCTGAAATCGAGAGAAGGTTCTTCTTCAATCCAGGAACATAGAGAAATTCCTTCATCTTCATTGGATTTCCTGAGTCTAAATTGTAGGAGGATTCTCCTACTCCTTTGATCAGATACTGATAGTCATCTCCCAATTTCATCTTGTGCGGTGAATCCTTATGAGTAAAATTATACAAGGAGTCTTTATAACCTGTCACGTGCTTAGAAGAACCACTATCCACCTACCAAATGTCACTTCCATGAGTGATAGTTCCTATTAGGGCTAAGATAAGAACATACTCCTCGTCACTTGATTCATCTTCCTTTGCAACCTTCTTGGGTGGCTCATCATCTTCAACTATATGAACATGATTCCTTTTACCTCCTTTCTTTTCCCTTGGTCTCTGAATGAGGGAAAAATTCCTAGCAATGCTTCCCATTTTTTGACAACAAAAACATCTGATATTTGGGTTATTTCTTCGACCCTTCTGAAACTTCTTGGGTGAGGAGGGTTCTTTCTTGCTCTTTCCTTTCTTGGTGTGGGTGAACAGGGCTTGATAATCATCTTTCATATTCTCTTCTCTTGCTTCTGTCCTTGATTCTTCTTGGTTGCAATCTTTACATAGCCTATTGAACTTGGGTAACTTCCTTCTTGAGCATATCCCTTGAATAAATGCATCCCATAACCTTGGGAGGACATTCAAGGTGGTCATCACAATTTCTTCTCCATTCACTATATCACCAATGGATTCTATCTGCTCCTTGATCTGGTTAACTCTTGATAAGTAAGAGTGGATGGTTTCTGAATTCTGCATCCTCACATTATTTAACTGAGTTCTCAAGGTAATTCTTCGATTGATGTTGTTTCCTTCAAACAGTCGGGTTAAGTTATCCATCATTTATTTTGGAGTGGATAATGAATATATGTGATGAATAAGATTGTCCTTAATGGAGTCTACAATAATCCTCTTTGCTTTGACCATATCCTTCTTGTGCTTTGCTTTAGCCTCATCTCCCTCTAGTTCTAAAACCTCTTCTTTAGTGAACTTCTCTAGATCATGTTCTTCTAGGAGGAGGGATACTTTGTAAATCTAGGATTTGAAGTTGTCAGCTCCCTCCAGCTTCTCATAAATCTTGGTTCCGATAGTCATCTTGCCCCTAAATCACAATTTCTGGATTCTAAAGATCTGATCTAGGGAAAAGATGAGGGAACACTTGCTAGTGGTCTCCTCTTATCCAACAACCACTCCTATCAAGAAAAAACAAATCCTTTTGTATTCTAGTTCTGTGAACTGTCTTCTATTCAGGCCTACTCTGATACCATGTTATAACTGTAGAAGTGACAATTATATTCTTTAATATTCATTAACAATTGCATGTAATATGATCACTGAAAGATAAAAAATCACATAACACAAGATATATCCCAGGAAACCCTCGTGGGGGAGAAAACCCCATAACCATTTCTTCAGTATAGATTCCTTCAACCAGTACAATGTCACATTATATCTCTCCACAAATAGACCAAGAACAAGACCAAGATACCGGAGACCAAGAAACTAAGACCTCCTATGCTAGACCTCCTTTTCTATGCTCCAAATACACAAGAGAAGGTGAGTTGTGTGTATATACAAATGAGAGGAACTCAAACTGTATTTATACACATAACTTGACTCCCGAAAAGACGCAACCCTAAAAGGGGCCGTTTTGAATTTTACAATAAGGATACCAATAAAATAATAATTTCTTTTGAGCGATTTATACAATAAGATTACAATAATCTTCTCGAGGTTTGACAAAATAAAAAAGAATATATTTTGTAGTTACATCAAAATATCAACACTATCCTATAGATATTTTCATCCTAATTCCAATGAGCTATTACACGAAGGTGTTTCTCCAAGAAAAAAACTCCAAATAGCACCTTCAATGTAATTAATTAAAATATGCTCAATAATAACCCAAAATTATGGAAATAGAATGCAACGAAACTAAGGACAAGCTGTGCAGAATGGATCTTGATGATGAAATACGATGAATGATGTAAGTCGGGCCCCACAAATCTCCTCAAAAATTCTTGAGCTCCCTATCACCCCCAATTGGCTACTCTGGCCAGCCTCCCAAACTGCAACATAGGAGAATCCAAAAATGGGGACATTATATTCCTCCTTGCTCAAATATTGCTTGTTCTCAAGCAATAACTAAATCAAACTGTGTATGATATCAGGGTCCCATATCCACCTGGGTGAAATGAAGTAATATACCCTTGAAACATGGTCCCTCATAGTGTTCACCACGCATGCCCCCATAATTCTCTTGATGAGTAGAACGATCATGTGTAGTTGATCCTCATTCAACTCCTCAGGAAACCGCTCTACCCAGATATCAACTTCCTCAACCACTGGACTACCAATCACTCTAATCCCTGGATCCCAAACCAAGATGTGAACTATAGTACCTTGTAAAATATAATCCTTTAGTTCATCCACACAAAGAGTCTCCTAAAAACCCCCAATCAATAGAGAAAGTAAATACCGTATCCATCCCTCAAGGAAACTCTCACCTAAACCAGTCTCCAAACTACCACCTCCAATAGTGTCCATATTCCATGATAATCAAGAATATGATCTAACCAAGATATACCCTATCCTCAACCAAGGAGACCTATCCTACCACATAGCTTCCTCATCTCTATCTGCGCTCAAATCCCCCAACCATGGAAGGAATCAATTATGAGTGTCCAAGAAACTCCCATGCTCTCTATAAGTGTACCAAACCTGACATCACATAACTCTGATAGTGCCATACCACATATCTTGGTGCCCACTGAACTGTAAACCTCCAACTGAAGTGTACTAATAGCTAAGTTTTCCTGTCCATGATCACTAAACTTGGCTTCCTTGTCAACCCACAATGCTTCCTGTGGTGTCCCATACTCCAGAAATATCCCTATGATATCAGCCCTACTATATAGATCTAATACACTAGGGTTGAGAGAGGCTATCATACTCTCCCAACTCATCCTTGAAACAAGGGTGGTTAAGGAATCATTCCTTGAATCGTAATGCTGACATACCAAGCATTCTCCCATATGCCTCCTAACATTATCCTCTAGATCCTCCGAGGGGAATCTCTCTCTGATCTGCTGATGGGTCCTCAAGATCTCTGTTATTTCCTATTGCGACCATACATCCTACAAACTGACCTCATAGTCCTCATCGAAATAATTTTTCCTATTATTATGTTCGTCCTCATCTTGATGAGACTCTAAACCAATATCAACCTCTGTAATATACTCTGCCCCACTGTTGAAGATACTCTTCATCACACCCAAGGCCTCATATGATTGTCTCGAGTGAACCTCCCCTATCCTAATGCATGTAATGGAGTATCACTTATCGATAGAACTCTTTCTAATAACTATCCATGTTCCATGCAACTAGATATATTCCCCAATGTTGTTGTATATAATGAAAGTATTGGGGAAGGATAATAGAAATACCTGCAACTATATGCAGGACTGGAAAGTATCAAATTCTTTGGTCAATCCAAAAGTCTTGACCAAAATCTCATCCATTGACATCCAAGGTGAATAGTCGCCTAGACTCCACACTAATATCATGCCATTGTATACAATGCCATGTGAATCCATATACCGATGGTCAATCACACTCCCCCTATCATCACTCATCTGAATGATGCTACTGAGAAGGTAATCTCCCAGATCCATGTGCTTCTATAAGGGAGAGGATGACTCTCTACATAATTCTCCATGCTCTACCAAGTATGTTCCCTGTATACCCATGCAAGCTAATGTATCCTCCTACATCATCAGGTATCCTGAGTGTACTGCTGGGTCAACCTCTACATGGATGTCAAATAATCCTAGAACCCAAATGGATGTGTCCTCATATCTACCCTTGGCTCTAGAATCCCCATGTGTATGTGTAGGACCAACTGTCTCAAAGGTCCTCATGAATGATGGTCCCTGTGACACATGAACATCCTCAAGTGTCTCATTGTCACATCTCCCCATAATCATCAATGATCCTGGATATCCCTCATGCTCCTTCATCATCTAACGCTCCTCTATCAAAGCACCAACATCCTTTAGTGATGTAGCTGAAGTATATATATGAATCTCTACTGAGATATATGTAGTGGATCCCTAACTAGCCTCCTCAAGGAGCTCCTCAAATTTGGATTCTGATTCTTGAAGGGATGTTTGTGTGCCTTTCAAGAATCCATGTGTTCTCACTATTGAGGAAAAGGTATATAAAACCTTACTCAAGCATTTTCAGATCTTTCCGGACTAAGACAAGATAGTTGGGAATGTCACCCGGTGTTTATAGCCTCAAAGACAATCACTTAATCCACAAGTACTAAGTGCAAATGATCAAGGATGGATTTTATGTGTTATGTATAACAATGCAAAAGGAGTAAGATTAAACAAAGTTACATGAACATGTACATAAATTATACAAATGTATACATGGAAATCAAAGAAAAAGAACGAACCAGATCATTAAAACACATGTGTGAGACTTAAATAGTAATCTGACTTTTCATTTATTTATTTTTGAGATAAAAAAGTGAGTTCTCTCTACAAACCCCTGTGAGGGTAGGGACCAAAATCAAATTTAGAAGCCTTCGATGGGCACCATACAAAAAGACTCTGACAATCAAGAAGAAAATCGAAGCTAAAAATCTGGATCAACTTGCCACAAAATGTTGTCACTTGACTCTGCAGGATATTCTTTATTGGTCATGAAACTCAATTCATGCACAAACAAAAATACATAGACTGCCAAAGATAAATCATACACCTTCAAAACAAGCTGCTGAAATATGTGATTCAGTTTTTGAATCCTGCAGCCTTCAATAAGACCCTGTTGTCATCAAGAGGATTAAACTTTCTAGTAAACTCAGAATGAATGAAATTTAAAAGTATCTCACTAGTATAGAGCGAACCCTATGGCTATAATTCTCCTTCTAATCTCTCCCCCTTGTCTCTTCATCTCATTGAGATTTTATTCCTCCTCAATAAGTTAGGGTATTTCAACTACCTTTCTTTAGTTAAGTCAAATTAACTTAAATAATTAGTTTGAGACAAATAAATAATAATAATATATAAATAAGGGTCTTAAATAATATCTAAATAGGTGGGACCCCTTGTGACTCCTAATTATTTCCTTTAATAATCATCAAGACATGAAATAAAATAAAAATAAAAAATCATTAGATTTCAATTATATCCTCCTTGTAACTCCAAGTTTCAAAATTATGACCAAATATTTTAAATATCATCCCAATATAGTCTGATCATATCCAAAAAGGTATTATATCCATGTTGTCCCAAAAAGAATGTCTAAAAATATGCCTGCAGTCCAAAACTTTACCAAAGTAAAAATATTGTCTTCATCATATGAAACAACATTAATAATTATCAAAATCCATATTTACTATGAGAGGCATTAGGCCTCTTCTCACTTTTGTCCCCTTTTGATTTTTCTGTGGCAACCTTTGACTGGTTAGATCCTTGAGGCTGAACTGCACTAATAACATGAGAACGGTCATCCTTAAGATGAAGGTGAGAGGAGACTGATTTGGTAGATTCTTTGGATGAGCTAGAGTGAGTGGCTATTTCTTTTCCCTTGTCCTGCATAGGCTCGGGGATATTTTTTTTTAATACTTTACTAGCATGTGATGACTGCACGAGTGAGATAATAGGATCAACTTGGGAAATTTGACTCTTTGGGGGTGGAGGGGGTAATGGAAAAGAAGCAATAGGCCAACCGTGATGATGAACAACATGTTGGTGGACAATCTCTTTCCAATCATTGTTGGCAGGCGGTTTTGGTCGCATTGATACATGAGGAGGGACTGGGATGCTGAAAAGGTTCTGATGTGCTTGGAGGGGCGGTCTTTTAGGTCGGGGTTGGAGGATCCCTTGGCCTACTAGGTTGAATAACCCATCTTGAAAAATATGGTTCAATTTCTGGGGATCAACATCAAAATGTATGGAGAAATGAAGCCTTCTATGACCCCTCTGCCAATTTTCCCTTCCTCTGTTACCTCTGCCATTACTGCCCCTACTGAAAAAGATCATCCTAAAGAAATAGTCCAAAACATGTCATGAAAAAATCTTAATAATCCATGCATTAACTCTACCTAAATAGAATCAAAATTTGGCTCTTATCATTTACCACAGGAGCACATGCAATCCATCCATAAAAATCATCAATCAATTGCTATCCGAATAGGGGTTGAAAAGGGCCATTGGGAAGATAAGGGGATTGTAATGAGAGAAAAGTGGTATAATGGTCGGGAACCACAAAAAATATAGTTCAAGCATTTACAAAGGATAATCATACTAACATCCAAACACTAGTCACCATTCGGTTCCTTCCCTTTTGAAACCTTTTAATCTTAATAAAATTCACAACAACAAAACATGGAAAAAATTGAATGTATCTGGGATGGTGAGGGGATTGTAATGAGCGAAAAAGTGGTATAATGGTCGGGAATGAGATGGTTATTGTTTTGTTCATGAATTAACATCTATTTGCTTTAAGTTATCATTTACATTATTTCCAAAAATATTTTATGTTAAACATCCAAACTCAAGACTTAACTGTCCCATAATATCCAAAATAAAAAACAGAAAAAGCCTCGGGACTGTCATCCCACAATTTCCAATTTTCTTCTTTTCTTGATCACCGATGTTTATTTAATTAGAAAAAGTGTAAGGGACTGTAAAAAATTGTAAGCACAACACTTCCAACTAATAGTTAGGTCCAAGAAAAAACCACATGTGGTATTGCATAACAAAGAGCTCCAGAAAATCGACCAAAGTGCCTCTAATGTCTAGTTATTAAACCTTATACAGTATTCAATAGTTGATCATAAACCTGTGAGTAATATAACCATATTGGGTCATCTTTCACTGTACAAGCTTAACACAATTGCACTAAAATGGAAATATCCATAACCAATTTTCTTGACTGCAAAATTATTTCCTTTTAATTTGTAGAGTTTTTATATGATAACTATCAAAATAATCATCCTAGTAAACAAAAACTCAAACTGAATTAAGAGCACAATGTAACACAAGACAAATATCCTTCAAAATATAGGATGGTGTCAACTTGCAGTGTTCGTTATATGACAGGCTGGGTTCGAAACCCTGGTGCCTTTTCTTTTACCACCCATACAACCATACAATCAACCAAGGAATCCTCGTAGGTGATACACCAATGATGAGAGTAACAGATCCATCCACTACTCAATCAAAACGAAAACCCAACATATGTTTACAACCTCCAATACAAGGAAGGACGAGGTAAGAACAGAGGGTGAGGGCCATTTACAATTGAAGTTTAAAAAGAACAAAACCTCCAACATTACCATGACAATATTTAACACAATTGCTCCCATGGTAGTCACAAAGAAAAGAACGACCTTATATGCCTTCAATATTGAGGGGAAACTCAACAATGCCACCAAATCTTATATTCCATTATAACATAGAACAAGAATCAATCTCAACCGACCAAACAAACAAATAAAATCAAAACAAGGTCCTGGTCGACACCTGGGTGGAAAACAAAACAATATTTCCCCATTTCTTTTATAATAGAAGTTTCCACAGACCACACATGGTCGCAATCAACACCCACATGCCCAATATAAATTTTTACATGGGAAAAATAATAGAGACCTAAAGTCATTTAAGATTGTGTAGGCATAGAAAACATAAACACAACCCAATTACTTCAAGGTTACCACTACCGTTAATGGAGGAAAAATCCATCACAAATTTCGAGAAGGAGTTTAATGGAGATACCATAACATAATTTTACAACAATTACCCATAACTAGTATCCATTCGTGGTGCCTTAAAATGATGGGAAAATGACCTTATATATTTCACAACCATAACCAAGAAGGAACAATAAACCATTTCCAAATTGAAATATAACATGCCAACCAATTTTGCACAGATAGAGCATACATTCACCACTGTAACTTTAGAAAGAAAGCACCCTGTATATGAATTCTAAGAGCCAACGTTTTAATTCTATTCTAAAGAAGAGTATACTAATGAATGGAAAATCAAGAACTGTCATACCTTCTGTAAAAAAGCAATGAAAAGAACCAAGGACCACCACTATTCTCCAACTCCTGAGCGAAACAGAGGAAAACTGACCAGAGAAACTAAATGCGTGACAAGGTGAGGGTGGTGAGATCAAGGTGAGTAAGAACGACATGCAGTAAATCCACGTCGCTTCTCCACCTTTCCATTAATTTCCAACCACCATAACTAGGGTGGAATACATTCAAAACCCCATTAAGTGCATTAATCAACCATACAAATTAAACATGTCACTTCCATATTGAAACAAAAACCTTCTTTTCCATAGTTTAATACCAACACCATAATATTATATGCCCCATTTTAAATTGTAACAAGTCCCTTGTTTACAAGGACTGAATTGACTTCAAATAATTTCATAAACATAACTATTTTCCACCATATATAACCAACCCATGAATGAAACATATTATAACCAATGTGAGTGTGAGTCGAAATGCTAATTTTAACCATGTACCAAAGAAAATATATAATAGTTGTGAGTGGAGCACTTGTTACTTTCTTTCTCTTTTTAACTTGTCAGCCATTATAATCATTGATTGCATGTGGAAAATTGTTTGAATTTTTGTGTTTCCCCAAATTGTAATATGCTTAATAAATTCGTCATGAACGCAAATTAAAGAAGAATTTCTTCTTCACCATGATTCAAACAAGGGGGTCCCATCTATCTAGCTATTATTTTGTATATGTATGTAAATAATAAGGCATTGCAACCCATTTGCAGGTAGGGGTACTATGTTGCACTTCTGGGCCTCAACACTCACCAACTCATGATTGAGTTAGTCTACCTAAGTCTCCTTCTCCCTCAATTCCCTATGATACACCTCACCAACATCCAAAAGGTAATATCTATCCATAAGTAAATATTGGTAGTCGGTCCTCATCACAACTAATCTTTTCCTGAGTGTCTGTAAGTCATTAATGGAAATCTCCCCATCCTAACTATCATGTGCCATCCTAGCCCTCCAACAATACTCCACCACCAATGTGTGTGTATCATCAATATGTCTAATGGTTTCCATGATCATGTCCCCTCTGACCCTCAACTTCCCTACCAAATGCCATGACTCCTGAGCACTGTCCTGCTGAGGTGATACCTCATGAATCCCACTGCTAATGTCAATAGTGGAATCCTCATCAACACCCTCCTCAAGAGCTAAAGCACTGTACTGCCCACTGTCCACTGTGCTACTGAATCCCCCTTTATGCCCCTATACATCATCACATACTGTTGCCTCAATATGAACCGCTCTATATCCTATATGTACAACTGTATCCTCCTATGAAATCACCCTATTAATATCATCTGCACCTGGATCCCATACATATTTTTCCATACATGTGATATGGTCATCTTGAAAAACAAGGAAAGCATCCTCATCATAGTAGACAGGTCCTGGAAGTAAGTATCCCATCAATCTGTTAGTCTCCCCAACCTGATCTATCAATGGACTCCCCAAAAGAGGTGACTCACTCTCCCCATATTGATAGGTATGTATATATTGATAGGCTCCAAGTCATGCCTATCCTCCTTGGCCTACAGATCCACATGTTCCTTATGTTCAATAAATACACAAGACTCCTCTACCACATCCAAAATGCCACTGATATCCTCATGTGTCGTGTCTAGCATAGGTGACTGGGAAGATAAGGAATGTGTCTCTCTCAACTCCATAGGAGGATCATTATCCCCCATGCATGACCTCATATCAACACCCTAAAGGTGTATCACCCAATCTTCAATCCTCCTCATGCGTAAGTGCTACCATGACTGGATCCTCACAAGTATCACTACTATGGTGAGGTGTTGAGTCCTCAACACTGTCATATCAAGAAACTAAAGCACATGTGATATCATCCAGACTCTCCAACTGTGCATCAAATGAACAGTAGTCATGGGACTACTCTAATGAGGCATCTAAGGCTGCATCCTCATACACATCCTCCTCATCACTGTTGTAGTGCACCTCAATGCAATGCACTCTCCCTTTACCCTTGCATCCGTGATATGGATCCCAAGGCTCTTTACAACTGTAGCAAAGTTCCCTGATCCTAATGGTTGTAGACTCAATATGTGCTCCCTTCAATCCACTAGTTTGTGGTGATGTATCCACTTTCTTGACTATTTTGGCTCTGTTTTCCTCTACTTTTCTTCTCCAATAATTGACTTCTTCAATCTTATTGGCCATACTGCAATATCATCTTTGCTCCACCTTGGATTTTTGATGGATACAAACTATTCAAATGTTACTTGAGCTCTGAATGTCTCACTAAGAGCTTGATATTTCACATCAAAATATATAATATCCTCTTCCATAACCGTTTTTCCTTCATGAATACCCTCAGGTTGGGAGGGATATTCGCTCTGATACCACTGTAATGTTCCCAAGTGGATTTTCTTGTAACATTTGAAGTTTTGTGTTTTTTGGTTGTGATATTTTGTCAAAGAGTTTGCTGATTTTTCTTCTTAAGGTGTGATAATGCTTCGTTGTTTATTATTTTTCAACAAATGGTTGTTCATATGAAAGAATAACACATGAAATGGACACAAACTCATATATTATTTTATTTATTAAAGATGGCTAACCTTCATATAATACTAGAGCATATCTGGAACACATATAGAAGAATACTGAGTGTGGATGATAATGCCTCCAAAATAAAATAGAAAGATGAAGATATGAACTTCTAAGAGCCTTCCCAAGATGAATACAAAATATCTCCAAGACCAAACTCTTTCCCTTGCTGTGAGTGTTGCATTCTCTAGCAAAAGTGCGCCCTCTCTGGCTGAATCAAGCTAATAATTCTGGCTTCCTTGAAGATGGCCTCAAAACTAATACAAAATGCTACCAACTTGTAGATCGAGAGATGTATAATTCATATGAAGAGATCCCTCAGTCAAAACTCCAGATCTAACCCTCCAAATCAATATATCCTCAATGAACAGTGCATCCCTCTTCAGAAATTCAATCCATGGACATAATAAAATAATAAGCAAGAGAAATTAACCAATAGAGAGTGAGGAATGGTTCCTCGAGCCTAGAAAACACTCAAGAGAATATTTTTTCTTTAGATATCTCTTCATCTCCTCAAATTGAACTAATATCCTCCAAGCAATGTGCCCCACCTAGTTAAACCCTTCAGAAATATGCTCCGTCTCCTTCTTTCCTTGTAGAAATGAAACTTGTAGCTGAATAGAATAGCGAGGGAGGAATATTTCACTTCCTTAGCGAAGCCTAGATCAGGAATAAATGAATCTTTCACCCCCTTGATGATATCTGGGGTTTATTCAGTGAAAACCCTCAAAACCCCCAAGTACCATATGATTTCTAGCTAAGAAGCCAGACATCAAAATATCAATCCACATAATGAGAGAATATAAGCCCCTATCTCTCTTTTATGCCTCCTTTCACCTTTTTCCATTCAAGTGACTTTTAATTCATCTTTTAATATTTATTCATAAATCACTTTATTAATTTAATTAACCTTTTTACTCCAAAAAGTGATTAATTTACCCTTATAATATCTCCTGCCACTGAAAGTCACTTTTTATCATCCTATCCTCTCGATATTTTCATCCTGATTCCAACGAGCTATTACACTAAAGTGTTTCTCCAAGAAACAAGCTCCAAATAGTACCTTCAGTGTAATTAATTAAAATATGCTGAATAATAACCCAAAGTTAGAGAAATCGTTGGAATGAAATGAAACTAAGGACAAGTTGTGCATAATGGATCTTGATGATGAAATATGATGAATGATGTAAGTCGTGCCCCATAAAAATCCTAAAAAATTCTCGAGCTCCCTATCACCCCCAATTGGCTACTTTGGCTAGCCTCCCAAACTGCAACATAGGAGAATCCAAAAATGGGGACATTACACTGCCCGAGACATAAGAAAATCCAAGTATGAACATAATATGTTAGGTGGACCAACAAGTTAATCTTGCTTTCTCTAATTTCAGCAGAAACAATAATACATATCAACAACAAAAAGATAGTCAGAGATGAAAATGAAGATGCTAAAATTCTAGTAAAATAAGCAAGAGGAAAGCTAGCAAATACTAATTTAACTCAAGAATGAAAGAGAAAGACTCTAGCATGAAATAACGCTGAAAGAAAAATTATTGCAGAGATGTAATTTGCAGCCTTATGGATATATCATTCAAGCAGTTACAACCAAGATATCAACCACCAAAACTTTCCAACAATCCACCCAAAAAATGCGTTGGCCTTAGTCGATTATAGGGGGAAACTTTTAGCAACTTTAGACAATTGAGTAGTGAGTTATTAATGAAATTGTGTTAGGGTTTCTGCAACCCTAATGGTTTTAGAATAACATTTAATACATAACCAATAAGACCAAGAGAATTAAGATGCCTTAGAGGGGTTATCCACCTCAAGGCATCCACAAAATAATCCAACTTGAACAAGATTGATATCTCACCAAAACACGTTTACCAATGAATTTGTTTTTACTTCTCCAATGCAAAAATCAGATTAGTGCCTTCATAATTGGGTGAATGGAGTCTTTAAATCACAAGTTATATCAAAAATATCCCTAGGGGTGTAAATCCTCTTACTCCCTAGGGTATGCCAATCAAATTAGGGTAAGTCTAGGAGGGTATACACACTTGTATTTCTCCTAGAAACACTTGTCCAAGAATGACTTATAAACTTAAAGAATGAGATTAAACTTAATGGAGGGTGTATGCAACATACTCCTCCTATGGTTTCAACCAACAATAACCAATAATAAGCAAGAAATAACTAATGAGTGCATATTTTTCCTTACCAATTTCAAGAGAGAGAGAGAGAGAGAGAGAGAGAGAGAGAGAGAGAGAGAGAGATCAAACCCTAGTTCACCAAGAATTTACCATTCAAGAGCAAGTGAAGAAGCTTCCAAGAGGTGTGCACTACTTAACCACATCCAATCACCAAGAGAAAACACCAAAGAGCATTTTCACAAGAGAGAGATACCAAAAATTCCCAAGTGAGCACAAATTTCAGCCAACTAGTCTTCTCACAATGGGAGAGTTATGCTAAAAATGAAATAGAGTTGATCTCTATTTATACAAAATATTCCAAACATAGTTTTTCTAGTTAAGTTAGGGTAAACACAAAATAAGGTGACAACAACCCTTATTTTTCCCCTTTACACAAGTAATTCATCTTTAATTCAAATTTAAATTTTAAAAAGTGCATAATAGAAACTCTAAAATGACGTCACCCTTCTAAGGGTGACGTTTTGGCCCTTTGAGAAAGTCATTGGCATAGAAGTTTGAATTCATTGGGGCTCATAGAGCCTCCCTTTCATGCTAATATAACCTCCTCAATTATTCTCCCACCAAATAATTCCAAGTGTCAGCAAGTAACAACTTCATCACCACCAAACCCGAGCCCTAATGGTGACATCAACTCCTCAAAGGTGATGTTTTAAACCCTCCAAGAAAATCGTTGGGCATGTGAGGGCTAGGTAAGGTCCTCCAAGTTTTCCTATAGGCCTAAAAAGGCATGTCTCCATGATCTGACATGTGGGCCCTTGACATCCAACCTGTGGGCTTCAAGCTCCATGGAAGCCCAAGGTAGGCTTGTTCCTCCATAACTATCCACCAGCTGGGTCCTACAAAGACAAATGGATATGCCCTACAAGGATCTCAAGTCAAAGCATTATGATGAGTAAACAAAATAAACAAAATAACCATCTAAGAAAGTACATACAAACCACCTCATCAAAATAAACTAATTCTTAAAGATCCTATGCAATTTACCAAGTTTAGGTATGGGAGAGTTGACAAAACAACCTATTGGGTGAATCGTACCTCAAGTATAGGGGTGTTTCCCAAGGGAACTGTTGTTCTTGAGTCCATACTTAAGGCTTAAAAGTACAGTGTCAAGGCATCCGAAAGTGGTTAAAAGATGGAGAAGAGAGAAAAGTCAACCTTCGGCTAAGGAAACTAGGGAAGATGTCTACGTTGGCATTGTCTAGCTTCCAACTATTCCTGGATAGTTATATCTTGTTCAATGTCTTCCCATGAACGTTCAAGTTCAACATAGTTAGTAGTTGTTTTAAGAATTGTATCGAAAAGGTTTAAGGAAATGTGCCTTTGGTTCGATAGTCTGGGTTCGATATTAGGCTGTGTTGGTACAAGGACAATCATAGAGGAACAATAAAAGTAGAAAAAACTTCAGAGAGAGATTAAGTGCTGTCTCAATTTGGTCGTATAAAAGAGAATTTACGGTTTTAGGAATAAAATAGGGATGCAAATCAAAGGCTCTTTCCTGTAACTGTATTATATTTTAATAAAAGGTATGAGGTGGGAGAAAAACATTTAGCTGTCTATAGTGTAAGGCTCCT
This sequence comes from Picea engelmannii, assembly GCA_009831015.1. Taxonomy (NCBI): domain Eukaryota; kingdom Viridiplantae; phylum Streptophyta; class Pinopsida; order Pinales; family Pinaceae; genus Picea; species Picea engelmannii. The sequence goes on along the minus strand of ML781854.1, from coordinate 467,705 downwards.
GTCAGAGGGAAATCTCATGTATAAACATAAGAGGAAAATTGTAAGGAAATAACCAATGTAGCAGAGAATATGTGTAGAATTTTGACAATGTAGACTGGTCTTGCACCCGCTGATAGCTGGTACATAGGAAAAATAGTAAACAATTGCAGAAAACCAAAATTCATTCGCTATAGTAGTGGTCGTACTAAATTATAACGAAGCACATCAGTTAAGAATATGAAATGAAATGAAATATGAGATACAAGGAAGCAAACTTGTAACATAGTCATGATGGAATTGAGAATCTTCAGATCTTCTTGTATTGACTCTCAAATGTAAAAAACTCTGTTACAAACGACACAAAAGGTCCAACCCTGTTTATTTCTTTCTGTGGTATATTTATACAATTTTACAAATAAGATAGAATCTCAATAGTCACAAGATTTCAGTTATGACAGGGAGGAGAGCAATCGCTCTATTTCTTCTTCTATGTCTTCACTTGGTGCCAAACGTTTGTCTTTGTGCAGGCTCGGTACATGCGACACATCTTTCAACCAGTTGAGATATTAGTCGAGATGGTTTTGCTTGACAGCTGGCTTCAAAGAAGTAACATTCTCAGGTTAACTGCTGCAGCTTGTCTTCCATCTGTCCATCTATGATGTCGATGGTACATAATTGTGCACTGGGTTTAATCATGCATTTATCTACTTGGACTATGTCCACCGTAGTCATCTGAGAGATATCGGCTAAATCTCTTTCTTCCTTTTCCTTCAGATCAAGCGAGATCTTTTCCACATTCATTTGCATCAATGTCTCGGCATCGCCCCCACTGTCAATGCCCAACAACTCATCGTCTATAGAATTAAAGGCCTCCTCTAAGGAATTGGTTATCTTTTGGGCTTGTTGCTTGCCTTCGGCGATGTTATGATCCCATTCCTTTAATATAATGTTTCCTCTGGTTTTCTCTGAAATGGTGAACCTGGGAGTACCTGCCGAAACCTTGTTGTTCATGGATATCATAGCCTCCTGGAAGGTGACCTGAGCCGCTTCGACATCCCTTTCTTTGGAATATAAGTTCTCAGAAACCTGATTGACCAACAGACAGTTGTCCCGGATCGCTTCTACCTTGGCAAGAAAATTTCACTGCGCCGCGGAGACTCTGCTCTGAATCTTGATCGCATGGGATTTGAGCATCCCGATGTATATCATTCTGTTCTTGGCGATCTCCACCCTAGCCTGCAGTTGTTTGATCAAATTCCTCTGCTGGATCGCTTGCATCCGACCATCCTGGACCACCAGCTGTGATTGCTTGAGATTAGTTTTGAGCATCTCTACCTCGTTCTTGTCGGCCAACTTGGATATCTCCATTCCTACGCTCGCCTATTCTTTAGAAATCTCTGTTGCCGTGGCCAATCTGGCTTCAAGGGTCCTAATGAGGTGATTTTTTCTTTTAAGTTGGTTTTTTAAGAGCCCAACTGAAAATTGATTCGCCGAGGCATATGCTCCTAGTGTCTCTGCTATCTTAGTGGAAAATTGCTCATTCTTTTTTTCCTTTCCATCAATTATGACTTTATATTTCTTGGCAGTCGACTTTCCTTCTTGATAGAATTCCCTTTTCACTATTGCCTTTCTCTTTTTATCGAAGAAAAAATCATTCGGAGGGAGTTCTTCTACTCTTATGGGCCTCATCTCTTCATTGAATATCCATCCTGCATCGATATTTCCCTGTGTTGAATGCAAGGGGGTAACTGATGTGATGGGTTCTCCGATCTGCTTCGCCAATTTTCCTGGAGTATCGACCGAACTCTTCTTCTTCGGCGGTTCTGGAGTCTTTATATTTGTCTCCAAATTTTGTTTCTTTGGAGGGTCTGGAGTCTTTTCCTCTGCTTCCGAATTCTTCGTTTGTTCCCCCTCATCCTGGTGTTTTCCTTGGTCGGGAGTCGCATCCTCAGAACCTTCGGCATCCTTCTGTTTCGTCTCCGAAATACCTGGACCCTCACCTCACAACACAATGGGAAGAAAACTACGTCGATGTTCCTGGAACTTCAAAACATCGGCTTTTTCCTCGGGTGCCAAGGATTGTATCCGGGCTAGAATCTCCTCATAGGATTTTCTCCTCAGAAAATGTCATTCGAGGGTGAATTCTGATGCTCAAATCTCTTGAGCCCACAATTAGCCAAGTGATTGCTCACGACCCTCTGTGGATCATGCTTCTTGTATTCGATGGAGACCAACTTTAGGTCTTCCAAGGCTGTCGCCTCGGCTTTGGCATGCTCAAAATCTAATAAAGAATAAGAATTCAAACGAACAGGAAAAGATGGCCATACCTTCTTCAAGTATCCTTTAAGTTCTTTTCTAACACCGCCAATTACCGTTTTTCGGGCAACCTCACGAAAGGCCAACCTGTCGGGAATGAACAATGGCAGCGCATGCGGGGAACAGAAGCCCTGAAAAACTATGAGGTATGAAAATTCTGCTTCCACATACCAGTCTGCTATGTTGCTCAGATTTGTTACTATGATGTCTGAGATCCGAGGTGGCGGGTGACCAAAAATGGTGACATGCAGGGGCACCATCACCCAGTTAAAAATTTCATACGCAAAATTTTCCCTTTTATTTTCCCATAATTTTTCATGATATACATGTATGGGTTCGTCTTCGGTGGGAGTCCAACTCCAGCTCATCAATGGAAATGGTGTCATAGAACAAATTGCGTCCATAATATATGCAGACATGAAGAATGATGACGCCTTCCCATTCTCCTTCTGCTCCTGATACTCTGTGACCCGATTGGTCAAGCTATCCGAAAGCATCTTTGCCTAGTTAAAGGAACAACCTTCAGCAACCCAAAACATTAGAGGCACCCACGCAAGGAAAAAATTCTATGTGTCCTCTTTCCCATATAACTGACATGTCATCATGGCCACATATCTATACTGTGGTTCTAACAAAGTGATTGAATATATGCCGTGAGTATTAGCTCTGAACTTTGCAGTGTTCGAAACCCAATCTTTTATCAAACTGGACATGGTTTTATCATACTGTTCGCATTCCTTCTCCTTGAACTCATCCAAGAACTCAACGCCATATGTGTAGTCAGACGTCGTGGGCAGCTTATACATGGTTTGCAGATGCTCCGGCCTGAAAGTCTCGATGGTGACTCTCTGCTCGTTCATGATAGTCCTGGTCGATATATCCACATGGTCCAATGCCCATCGAACCATATCATAATATGGAAGTAACCGCGGTCTGGCTGCCACTCTGTGCATTCCGGATTGGACGACTATTTTGTACTTGGTGGTTAAATCATCTTTTTCGTTGTCGTCAGAGTCGTCGAAATAATCCACCAATTCTGCTTGTAGAATATCTGAAACATATGACCAGTTCAGGACCGAGTTGATACTTCGGGGTGAAGTATCAGAGACATTGTTTGAGCCTTGTCCTAAAACCTCAACATTTGCCTTTGATGCTTTTCGCGGAGCCATGGCTGAAGCTTGCGTTTTAGCTCTTCTGCGATAGAACTGCATATACATACAGAAGTCAGTTTACTCATAGGTGATGTGCTCTGCGTACTATGAAAATGCATTTGTTATAATAAAACACAACTCTTATATATACTCAAAAAACTCGGTACCTTTCAGAACAATTATGTCAAATCACATTTGGAAATAAATTTTTCCATAAAAATTCGATCTTAAATTCATCGATTTACCCTATTTCCTCATTAATGTCATAAATTTTGGCGGTTTTAAAATTTCAGTTGGCGCATGGAGGAAAAGGATACCTCGTAAATCGTACGGACATCAAAGCGTGGGATATTCATTGATTTATCTTAATTAATCTAGTTTTACTGTTGTTAATAGTGTTTTGATACTCGTTATATCGGGGATTTTCCTTTAACATTTTGAGTCTCTAACACCCAAGACTGTGAAGATCGATTTTGGTTAATTAAAGGTAATTGTGATGAGACGAACAAAGTTCGCTCACACAAGATTAATCCCAAAATATCTGGAATATAGTAACCAAATCCATATGGACAAATATATATGCAATAAGAATGAATAATAAGATATAGATGATGATTACAATTGAGAATGAGGGCCTGCTTATATACCCACGCAGGGGTGCCCTTTACCAATAGTCATGTCCTTTGAGACATGACCTTTCATTATTAATAATTATTATTTATTAACTATTATTATGTTATGAATATCTATTTATGTATATTTTATTTTCATAACATTGCCTTCCCCTTAAAAATGCTTTGTCCTCAAAGCATAAGCACTAGAAGGCTTCCCTTTGAACTTTTGTTCTAGCACACGATGTCTTCTCAAATCTTCTGTGCTTGTAGTTGCGACTCTCGATGAAACAAGATGATATAACTTTCGAATTCCCAAACTAATGTGTTGCATCTTTTGGGGAGTGATCCATCCCAAATCTATTTTCATTGGAATTGTTTGATGATTGATTGTTCCAAGTTCTTGATTTTGTCTTCGTTCTTTTTCAGTGTGGTGTTTTATTTGTTTGTAATAAGAACATTGCTTATTTTCCTCTTTTCTTAGTCGTTGGTGAGAAGGACTCTTGTGATTTGGATGATGATAAGGCATCCTAATCTCTTGTGAGTTTTCTTTAGAATCATATTCTTTTGATGTTTGTAGTGATCTGTCCACATAAACATTCTTTTGAATATGACCATTATTTGACTTTGTATTGGTTCCTTTTTCTACTGTCGAGATTTGAGTGTCGGATAAATTCTCTATTGGATTAGTCATTGTTTCCTTGTCGATTAATGATGTTTTGCGATATAGCTCTTCTTGT
>ML781854.1:434447-453428 GCA_009831015.1 Picea engelmannii | reverse complement strand
AAAGACTTCTTCTGCATTTCTGGTTGTATCTCAGATTCCTTAAATACATACCCCATAGCCCAATGGATGTGTAGTTCGTCTCAACCAACTTAAAAAAAAAACCCTTACAGCAAAACCAACGTTTTCTATAGCTAGCCTAATATCTTAATTTAAAACAAAGCTAAATTATACAGAGAGATCCCTCTCTGGAGCTGGAAGGGCTAGATCCCAGCTCTAAAAGCGGTTGGTTAAGGTTACCTTTGTAGATTTCTTCTTTATTCAACCTCTAGGAAATTTACCAAGTGCTAATAGATACCATCGTGATCAATCTGGAGCTGTGGTGGTTAGATGGGTATATGTCTGTGCAAGTGGACACTGTTGGTCAAGCTATCTCTCGGTACTCCATGTCTGCAACCCGAGGGCCTTGAGACATCATCCCCTTATTTATCCCACAAAATGGCGATAACATATGGCTCCTACTTTGGGACATGTGCTCTCTATAGAGTGCATGAGTACTGCAACATCTCTTGGTATACATGTGCCTACACTGAAACAAAACACTATAAAATCTAGGGTGGTTCTGTCACCCTTTGTCCATATACATCAAAACCAAAAATGATAACTAGTCTGGAAAATAAAATTTTAGCATTTTTTTATGAAAAAATTCTAAACTAAACATGTAATATGATGAAATCAATATGGAAGTATAAGAAAATGAAGAATGAAATGCAACTAAACTACCATGAGAAATCAATATGCAAATGCAAGGAAAGCAAGATGACCTACCTACTTACTTGGGGCTTGGGGCTTGAAGAAGTGAAGTGTCGCCTTGGTAATAATGTTTGAGGAGAGATCCATTCACTAGTAGTGGCATCCTCCTCCCTTCGGTCGTGGATAAGTAAAAAGAGTTTGGCCCAGATATTTCCTCTATTTTGTATGGCCCCAACCAAAGTCTGTCAAACTTTTGATGCATTCCAGGTTTTTCTCTCCTCTTGTACCACATTAAGACTTGGTCCCCTTTCTTGAAATATATTTTCCTGTCCTTGCGATCAAAATTTATTTCACCTTTTCTTGATTCTTTTCCATTTGATCAAAATCCATTCTTCCAGTTTCGTCTAATTCTATGAGTTGATTAATTCTCCCTTGTAATGCTTCTTTATCTGTAGCAAATTGTTGGGATATTTGTAGTGCTGGAATATGGAGGTATATTGGAAAGCGTGTTTCTAACCCATAGAATAAATCAAAATGGGGTTTCCTAGTGGATATCTTAGTAGTTGTGTGGTCATCCCACAAGTCATACTTAATTTTTGTATCCCAACTTTTCTTGTTTTCCCCAACAATTTTCTTCACAATATTCATGATGTTTTTGTTGCTAGATTCTGCGAATCCATTTCCTTGAGGATAATAATTTGAGGAGTGCGATAAAATGATCCCACACTTAAAACACAACTTATTTATTTCCATCGATATAAAATATTTGGCGTTATCCATGGTTATTTTGGAAGGGACACCGAATCTAGTGATAATCTTTTCCTCAAGGAATTTCATCACAACCTCTTATGTTGCTTTCTTTGTTGGGACAACTTCCACCCATCTGGTGAAGTAGTCAATGGAGGTCAAAACCCATCGATACCCATTACTAGAGTTGTCCTTAAACTCACCAATGAAATCCAATCCCCATTGTTGAAAGGGTGCTTCTACGATGATTGGCTTAAGGGAAAGGGAAGGGAGGCATTGCTTGTCAGTAAATAATTAAAACAATTGACATGATTTAATGTATTCATGTGTGTAAGATAAAATAGTGGGCCAAAAATATATTTCCCTCAAAATATTATGGGCAGTGGTGCGAGCTGCAAAATTGCCTCCACAATGCCCCGAATGAAGGTCAACCATTAACTTGTCAACTTATTCCTTATTCATACATCGGAGGATCACTCCATCAGGGTTCCTACAACCAAGACCATCCTCTGTTAGGTAGTACTTCATATCTTTGAGCCTTAGGGATATCCTCTTATGATCTACCAAATGATCAAGGAAAGTGAGGTTCTTCAAGTAATATATGACATTCGAATACCACCCATTGTTCTCAATTTCACTTATGATAATGTTGATTTATTCCTTCTCTCCTACCTCGATGGATTCTTGATTTCTTTGTATAAGAATCTTAGCCAATTCTTTCCTTTTAATTATCTTGGATGGTTTGATCTCCAAATCGTATTCCTGTATCTGTGAAACCCACTTTCCCCTTGATCTAAGGAAATATTGTCATGATAAAACTTCCTTTACAATGGGGTAAGGGACAAAGGCTTTGATATTGTTGTATCCCACATAAGTTCTAAAATGTTTGAGAGACTTGACCAGAGCGTAAGCTTGTTTTTCTGTAATGGTGTAATTCAACTTTGAGTCTCTAAGATTCTTGCTCATGAAAACAATTGGTTGTTCATAACCTCTAAGTTTCTGCAACATAACTCATGCAATGGTTTATTTTGACCACTTATTTCAACTATTTTCAACGTCATGTACCATGAAGATATGTACCTTATGAAATGACAAGTTTGAAGACTTATGGCTCAACATGGCAATTCAACCCCCAACACTTCTTTGTTTGTCCAAATAATGTTCGATCCCCTACGTGGGATAAATTTTTAATGTAACATGTTAGCATGGGTCAAGTTTTAATAATTTATCTGCCTAGGAATTTATCATTGGGAAGTACTTTCATCAAGTGTTTTTTTTCTTCAGTTAATTAATTTTTCTTTTCAACGATTTTAATTACTTGAGTTTTTCACTCAATAATCATCCAAAGTGGTGAAAGGCATTCTAATGATCAAGCCCAATTGGTGACTAAGGTATAGAAGTGTTGTAAATGACCGTGCTATACATCTCCTAGAGTCTTGTGGAATTTCGTTAGGGTTTGATAAGATTTTTTAATATTTAAAATTTCCCGTAAATTGGAAAATTTTAATTATTTTTGATGTAAAATGTAAACATTTGGTCCTTTGGGATTTTTTTATAGGGGTGTAAGTAACTAAAAAAATTTCTTATGACCCCCTACACCCTTGGACCAAGTTTCATCTCAATTGGACAAGTTTTGATAGGTCAATGTCCATGAGGAGTCCAAGTCAGTCAGAAATCAACAAATAATTGGCTAAGGTAAAAAAGCCAAAATTTATAAAAGTGACTAAAGTCAAGAAAAGAAAGGAGAAAATGTTTTCTAATGTATTTCCTCAGTTGGAAAGTGAAAATCCACTTAGGGAAAACCCCCCAAGTCAACTTAACAACTTAAAGTTGTTTTCCCTAGTGAGAGGGGCGCCCCCCTTCTTCATAAACTTAGGGTTTAGAGAGAATTAAAAGATGAAAAGAGACCCCACACCTTGGGAGCCCCCCTTGATGCTTGGTTTGAGGTTTAAACAAAATAAAACGGGTTCCCCCCCTCACAACCCATCCCTCAAACCCTAACTCATCCCTTAAACCCTAAAAAAATGCCCCCTTTGATTGGATCCTCCTTCTTGTAAGTTTTAAACCTGTGAAGTAAAGAAATGCATATAGATTTTGAAGTAAACATAAATTAATCAATGACTCATTCACATAGTACACATAGATTTATACCAGAAACCCTCAACCAAGGAAAACCTTTCTTATATTCAATATATCAAATTTCACCATTCACCAGATGATATATACAATGTTTTTAGGTATTCCGTGGATACCAAAACCCTAATTCGATAATCTGAGATTAATTTAGAAAACTGCTAAAAATAGCAAAATCCACTAAAAATAACAAAAAACGCCCAAAAAAAAATATATTGGATCACTGCCTCAGGCTACCGACCAGTGCCGAACGCTGTGTGTAACTAGTGGGGGCCATACCTTCCCCACCTTGGGACCCCCCTAGGAAGCACCTGACACACACAACACAAAGACCACTACTAGAGGGATCATCAAACACAGTTGTCGAATTTGATGCGCCCACACACACACACACACACACACACACATGCAAATAATATAACACATACCCAACATTCTCCCACTTGTTGTTTTCTTTGCATCCAAGGGTCCACAGGATTATATAGTCAACAATCTAGGGAAGCAATGCCCATTGTTACTCTACACCAAGAAAAAATTTCTATACTCACAGACTTTGTCAATGAATCTGCAACATTCTTCAAAGTGTCAACCTTTTCCAACAACACCTTCTTTTCTTCAACCATGTCTCTCACAAAGTGATACTGAACATCAATATTCTTTCTCTTCGAATGATAAGCTGGGTTATTTGCCAGGAATATTGCATTCTGACTGTCACAGTCTAATCTCACTGCTTGTTGTACCAACCCAATACATGAACACAATCTATGTAACCATACTGCTTCCTTGCTTACATGAATCGCTGCCATGTATTCATCTTCTGTAGTTGAGAGTGCCACTACAGCCTGTCTTTTGCTCATCCAATTGATTTCTCCTCAAAATAGGTTAAACACATACCCACTTGTAGATATTCTACAATCCAGATCTCCAGCCTAGTTTCCACGACTCTGTCCAATCCTGGTCTTCTTTGGTAGCATAATCCATAATTGGTAGTGCCACGCAAATACCTGAAGATCCTCTTTACTATTGTCCAATGCTCCTTCCCTGGTTTTGACATATACCTGCTCAAAACTCCCACTGCATGTGAAATGTTCGATCTAGCACAAACCATTACATACATCAAACTTCCAACTGCACTGGCATACAGAACATGGGACATGTCTTCTTCTTCCTGTGTTTTGGGACACTGATCTGCAGATAACTTTACACCTATAGGAATAGGAACCTTGATCGGTTTACTTTCATGCATATTAAAACTCTGAAATATTGTCTCAACATATTTTCTTTGATTCAATCAGAGTTTCTTGTTTGCATGATCTCTTTTAATCTTCATTCCCAGAATGAAGTTAGAAACACCGAGATCCTTCATGTAGAATTTGGAGGATAGATGGGATTTCACCTCCTTGATAAAATCCATGTTATTTCCTACCAAAAACATGTCATCAACATACAACACTACATAAATGAATTCATTACCAACCTACTTGGAATATACACAATGATCATCCTTTCTTCTCACAAATCCCAATCCAAGGATGTATGTGTCAAAATTTTGGTACCACATCCTAGGTGATTGCTTCAGACCATATAGTGACTTCTTTAGCTTACATACCAGCTCTTTCTTTCCCTTCACTACAAAGCCTTATGGATGCTTCATGTAGATTTCTTCTTTCAGATCCCCATGTAAGAATGTTGTCTTCACATCCATCTGTTCCACTTCAAGATCAAAAGCAACAACAATAGATACAAGAAATATAATAGATGTTAACTTGGCAACAAGAGAAAAAATCTCACCAAAGTCAATTCCCTCTACCTGGGAATAACCTTTTGCTACTAACCGAGCTTTGTATTTCTCCACTTTACCTTCTTCATTGAACTTCTTCTTAAACAACCATTTTCTACCAACAAATTTTCTTCCAACTGGATACTCAACTATATCCCATGCCTCATTCTTATCCAAGGCATCCATTTCTTTAACCATGGCCTTCTTCCATAGTTTACTATCCTCTGAATTCACTTCTTCCTTGATAGTTCTGGGATCATCATCAGTAATAGATAAAGAAAAATTGGAATGGAAATCAAGTGGACTGTACCTTTCTGGTTTCCTTCTTTCTCTCACTGATCTCCTTAATACTGGGGTATGAGGTTCTTCTTCTTCTTCTGCTTCATCTTCTTCAGATGATTCGTATTTTTCATCATCCAACTCCAACTCTATTTTCTTAGGTTCTTCTGGCCTTGGTAGGAATTCCTGTTTGGACACATATTTTACCTCTCTAAAAACAACATCCTGACTATAAACAGTCTTCTTAGTTTATGGGTTCCAAATATTATAACCTTTCACACCATCTTTATAACCAATAAAGATACACTTTTCAGATTTTTTTATCCAACTTCTATTTTCCTTTAGAACATGTACATAAGAATCACAACCAAACACTCTAAGATGTTGAAGAGAGGGTTTATTTTCAGTCCATACCTCGTGTGGAGTTTTTACATCCAATGCTGATGAGGGTGATCGATTGACCAGGTAACATGTTGTACCCACTGCCTCTGCCCATAATTCCTGTCCTAACTCGACACCCTTGAGCATGCTCCTTGCTTTTTCCATCAGTGTCTTGTTCATCCTTTCTGCAACTCCATTCTGTTGAGGAGTGTATGGAGTAGTCTTCTGCCTTTCTATACCACACTTATTATAGAATTCTTCGAATTCATTACCATAGAATTCTCCACCATTATCTATTCTCAATACCTTTATTTTCTTCTTTGTCTGATTTTCTACCAAAGGCTTAAACTCTTTGAATTTATCAAATACATCAGATTTCTTTCTAAGAAAATAAATCCATGTGTACCTTGAGAAATCATCTATGAATGAAACATAATACACAGAATTACCTAGTGAAGGAACATGCACAGGTCCAAACAGATCACTGTGTATCAATTCTAAGATCGCCTTTTCTCTTGTAGCACTAGAAGGGAATCTTACTCGATTCTGTTTACCATATATGCAATTTTCACAGAAATCAAAATCCAGAGTACAATTAGACATACCTTCAACCATTCCTTTACCATGTAGTGTTCGAAGGCCCTTTTCTCCAATATGCCCTAGTCTTTGATGCCACGGCATGGTCTTGTTTTCAAGGACGGTATTGGTCTTGTCTTCTTTATTTTTCTGCTCAAGGACAACATAATTGTTACACCCATTAGTATAAGTGCTTCCCAACAAATTATACAGAGTTCCACACTGAACTCCCCTCATCAACACCATTTCTCCTCGTACCATCTTGCAAGTGCCCTTTCCAAATATAGTATCCACTCCTGCATCATCCAAATTGCTTATAGATATTAGGCTCATGGCTAGTTTTGGAATGTGAAAAACCCCAAGGAGAGTTCTAATCCTTCCATATTTTAGCAGCAACTTAACCCTTCCACGTCCCAAGATTTTGGCTATCGAGTCATTTCCTAGGAATACACCACCACCATCGTATTTTTCATATTCAAAGAACCACTCCCTGTGAGGAGTCATATGGTATGATTCCCTGAGTCAATCAACCGTACATCACGGTTTGCATGTGTACCTGTAGATTCAGATTCGAAACGTCGATGACAAAAATGACACCAACTATGGATTATCCGACATTAACCTTGAAACTACTCACCACAGAAATATGAAAACAGTAATCCCTTTGGTTTATCAACCTTCTGAGACTTGCAATCTTTCTTATAATGCCCTATTTTACCACACTTCAAGCATTTCCTCAAAGATTTTCCTGGAGACTTACCAAGATTCCTGTCTTGGGTACACCCTCTTACAAATAAAGCATTTGTGCTATGACCATCCATGCTTTTCAACCTCATCTCTTCAGATAACAAGGATGAAACTACATCCTCATACTTCAATGTAGATTGAGTGGTACTACCAATTGCTACAACCAGATTATCCCAAGAGTTTGGCAAAGAACGTAGCAAATTAATACACTTATCTTCTTCTGCAATCGTAATATTAATAGAGACAAGTTGACTTACCAGAGTACTAAAGGAATTTAGATGTTTTGTCACAGAATCTCCATCTTCCATCCTAAGATGATACAACTTCTTTCAAAGAAATAACTTGTTTACCAGGGACTTTGATAGCTACAAATTCCCTAACTTATCCCATAGTTCCTTGGCTGTAGATTCTCCCGAGACATTCAACAACACCGAATCTACCAGGTAGATTCAAATAGCACTCCTTCCTCTTCTATCCAACTTCTCCCAATCTTCCTTTGACATACCAGTAGGTGGTGTACTAGTAGCTTGTGTACCAGTCGACTGTGTGCTAGTAGGTTGCGTACCAGTAGGTTGTGTACCAGGATCCACAATGATCCATTGTTCTTTGTTTACAAGAAGGTCCTCCATATTGAGCTTCCATAGCTAAATTTTTTTACCGTTGAACTTCTCTATCTCGATTCTAGAAGATCTCGCCATTCCTCTTTCTACACCCAAATCTCCACTGCAAAAGCTCCCACTAAAACCAAGTTTATCACAGACCCAAGATAAACTTGATCTATCAATACCAAGCCAAACCCTCAACAACAAAGGCATCCCTCTGAATCCAAAAAAGAGCTCTGATACCACATGTAAGTTTTAAACCTGTGAAGTAAAGCAATGCATATAGATTCTTACGTAAAACATAAATTAATCAATGGCTCATTCACATAGTACACAAAGATTTATATCGGAAACCCTCAACCGGGGAAAACCTTTCTTATATTCATTATATTGAATTTCACCATTCACCATACAATATATAAAATGTTTTTAGGTATTCTGTAGATACCAAAACCCTAATCCCTTAATCCAGGATTAATTTAGAAAACCACTAAAAATAGCAAAATCCGCTAAAAATAGCAAAAACCGCCCAATTTGTTTTTTTTTGGGCCACTGCCCTGAACGCTGCATGTAACCAGGGGAGGGGGGATCATACCTGGACCCCCCTAGGACCCCTCTAGTAAGAACCCAATGCACACGACACAAATACCACTTCTAGAGGGATTGTCAAATGCAATTGTCGAATCTGACGCGCCCACACACATACATGGAAAGAATATAACACATACCCAACACTTCTCTTGATGGGTGACACTTGTAAATCATCCAAGAGGGGTCTCTCCTCATTTAAAATCAACCCCCCTCTCCTCATTTGGACATCAAGTTTCATTTGAAACGTATGCTTTGGAGTTGTTCTTGGTGTATTCTTGGTTCTCTTTGGCTACTCTTGTATGGTGTTTTCCTTTAGTTGAGGTAATATTGTGATTTATTTATTTATTTATTCTTACATTGTTTTACTTGAAGAACCCTAAGCAAATTATTTTGCTAGGGATAAATGTATAGTAGTATTGGTATAGGTTTATGTGACTTGTTTTTACTAGTGTTTGCAAACTATTTTGTAGGCCTCTTAAAAGATATCACATTCTTGCCTCATTGTGTAGCAAGGGTTTATAGATTTACAGGTTACCAAATCTTGGAGGAGTGGATTCCAAAAACTTCATTTTTCTTCACCTAAATTTCTGATATAATTTTCAGCCTTTTATCTACTTATTTTCTGCACATATAATCATCTAAATCTTGATTTTTAATTAATTTCCAAGTTCAGATTTTGTATATAAATTTTTCTGTATATATACTAACCCAAAACTAACTTGTTTAGGTGATTTTTAGCATTTTCCAGCAAGCATTGTTTGTTGTTTTATGTAGGTTTTCACTAGTAAAAGGGGAGGTGCTGCCAAAATTTGGCCCCAAGGAGCTCAAGAAAGAACCTAAAGGATATGGCGCAACACCATTTTTATTTTCTTACTTTCTAAATCGTTGTAAGCAACCCAAGAGGCTATGGTGCAAAACCCTCTTTCTTTTCTTTATTTCTAAATCGTTGTAAGCAACCCAAGAGAGTCTCTTGGGCTTGCATTCTCCATTTATTTTCCAAGTTTATAATCTGTAAATTAGTTTTAATTTTTTTTACCACACCTTGCATGTGACTGGCTTAGCCACCCTTGAAAAATCATGCCGACTAGGTTTAGAAATAATTTCCTGATTTTTGCATTAATTTGTTTGCCAACCTTGGTCACAAAATCGGTAGGATTTATCCTCCACATTATGCCAAAGTTTTGTGGCTACTTGTTTATGTCATTTTTTTAAGTAATTTATTTTTCTATTTGCCCACACCTTGCATGTGAGTGGCTTTGTCACCCTTCAATATCGTGTTGGCCAATGCTTAAAATTTCATTTTTGCAAAGTAATTAAATATTTACCCCGTATTCCCTCCCCTTGCCACTTTGTGGATATTGGGTAATAAGAAAGGGCAAAGGACCATGTGACTATTTTAATTAGGCACTCATTTTCATTATTGCTTAAACCATTAAAAATGGTGACTTGTAGAGGCTAGAAGGGGTTGAATCCGGGGATAGTTTCATGACACTAATTGTCCTCCTTGTTGAGCGCCCAACACCTTGGATCTTACATGTGGAGCTAGGAGATAACCTTGTTGTTCTCTTGTTGAGCACCCAACATTTCCTCTTGGTTAAAGGGATAAGTATTTGGGGTAGTCACATAGTTTATGTTTTCTACAACTTACATTTAATTCCCGCTATGTAAAAAGAGACCTAAAAATATACTAAAAGAAACCTATACACTTGCTCAACTTTTAATTTTCATTGCAATTTCCTTTCAACAATTTATTTTCAAGTATTTAAATTCCATTTATTTTCTGAAGTATTCTTTGTTCAATATTTCAAGCATTATTTAATTCTTTGAGAAGTAATTATTTATGTGTAAAGTTATTTTTTGAAACATTTTGTGGATAAATTTATTCTTTATTTCAAGTTGTAAAAGTTGTTTTTGTGAATACATTTCAATAAGAGAATTTTGATAATCGTTAGGCACTGGTTTAAATTGTTGTAATTTTTTTTGCTTGTCATTGAAGGAACTCCATATTGCATGATATATTATCATTGGGTTGGGTCTCCCTAATCAACAAATTAATTAACTCCTAAAACTAATAAACCTTCACATAACTTAATAGTCTCTACCCCCCTTGGCTTCCCTAGGAGTGAGCCTAGACAAAAGGAGTATATATTGAGGTAACAATGTGTCTGGATTCAAGCTTGTGCCTCCAAAGACACACTAAGTGGGTTGGAGACTTATCTGTTGGAAGTACGGCTGTCATTACACAAAAACCCACAGGTGATTGGTAAACTCACAACCGCCAGATTTCAAGGATCCACGAGAGGTGATTAGTCCCTTGTCATGATACACTGGGGAGTGCTAACTACTCGCAATTTCATGCAACAATATCCACCTCAGTGCGAGCTAAGTGTGTATTGAACTCGTGACCTCTAGATCTGATACCAATTGTTGGAAGTACGTCTGTCATTACACCAAAACCTGCAGGTGATTGGTAAAATCACCACCACTAGATTTCAAGGATCCACGAGAGGCGATTAGTCCCTTGTCACAATACACCGAGGAGCATTGACTACTTGCAATTTCATGCAACATTCTCCACATTTGTAGGTGTGTATTAGGACGGAAACATCTTTGACGTTATTGCTGGGGATAAGTCTCTTATCCGTTGTTAATTGACAAAATTTAATTAATTCTTTAAAAATCGAGTAATGAACTTTTCCCTTAATTTGTCATACTTGACTTTTGTTATTATACATTGCTTAATCTCCAAGTGGTGACTCCATTGCCTCATTCTTTGAGGTATCCTACCAGAAGAAACCCTCAAGGGTTGGTTGATTCCCTTCCTGAACTTGAAAGGGTGTATAGGAGGAGAATAAACAGAATAGCTCCTTGTAGGCTCCTTGAATGTCTTGGAGAAGAATCAATCTCTGATATACATCTCTTGTTTGTACATAATAATCCTAAAACAACTAATCCTACAACAACTATGGGTGACCCATTGAGGCCATTTAATTTTACCAATATTCAAGGTTATCCTCATCCTATTCCTGACAAAGCTATTGAGAAATTGCCTTCTTTTCAGGGAAACATTGTTGTTAGTGCCAAGACTCACATCCTGAATTTCAACTTGTGCATCATGAAATGGTGTAATGGTCACAATTATGAATATTTCAAGATGACACTCTTTGTGTATTCTTTGGAAGGGGATGCAACAAAATGGTTCTCAAAACAAGATCCTGACAAATTTAACACCTTAGTGGAAATCACACAAGCCTTCAATGAAAGATGGGGTGATAAGAAAGAAGACAATCATTTATTGGCTTCCCTTAACTCTAGTCAAAAGAAGGAAAATGAAACAATGGAAGAATTCAATAAGAGATTTAATGACTTGGTTAAAAGCATCCCTCAAACTATTAAGCCTCTTGATGCCTCAATCTTAATTCATTATATGGAAGCCTTTGAGGGATAAATGAGATATCACTTAATGGATAAAGAGCCATTAAATCTAAGGGATGCACAAAAGTATGCTATCAAAATAGATTAAAATATGCAAGATTCTAGGAAGTCAAATCTGTCTGGTTTCTTAAGGGGAACTTCTTACAAACCTAATGAGGAGAAGAAGAAGAAAGTGGAAAATCAAGTCTTCTAATGATGGCATAGAGGAGTTCACCCAATTAATTAAGCAAATGGAGATTAACCAGGCTAATCAAATAAAGAAAATATAGATTAACCATGCTAATCAGATGACAACCATGGAAAATAGGTTGATATCCACAGAGAGGTCTCAAGCTAATAGAACCCATCATAAGCCAAATGATAAGTAGAAAAAGAGACCTCCACCTCAAGAACAAAGGCCCCCAAATACTTTTGAGTCTACTAACTTGGTTGACCACCAAGTTATCCCATATTGTAGGCCTTGTGGGGAATTTCTTAAGAATCAACTTGCTAAGTCTTCCTTCAAATTTGTGATGAAGAAGGGTCCTCTAAATTAGAAAATGAACAGGTTAACATGTGTGGTCAGAAATATAATTTTGGCATGAATGAATGAATGGAATTGACAAAGCATGGTAGGGATCTAAATTGCATGAATGAATTTGTGGATAAAGTGACGGAAAAATTGGGTCCTAAGCCTAATCCCAAGAAAGTAACATAAATGGATAGATATAGAGGCTTCACTTATCAAAGGAATGGAACCAAGAATGAAGACAAGCCTCAAGAAAGTTTTCCTAAGGTACCTCCTCCCCCTCCTAAGCCAATTGTTCCTACATATGCAAAATTAAATATTGACTTAGGAGGATGGTTGAATAATGCAAAAATGTTGGTCCCTGTAGTATAAATTATGAAGATCCCATCTCAAAAGAGGAATCTACTCAAAGCTATAGACGATCCTCCTAAAAGTAATATTGACAATCCACCAACTGTAGCTTACCAGGATGCACCTGTGATTTTTCAAAATTGGGATAGGGGAAACGAAAAGAATCAACCATTTTTCCTTTCTCCACTTTTGAATAACCATCTCCTTCACAATTGAATGCTTGGTTCTGGAGCAAGTTCAAATGTTATGACTAAGAAAGTAATGGAATAGTTAAATCTAAGGATTTCAAGGACTTACCATAACATTCGTTCCATGGATAGTAAAATGATTCAGGTGCACGGTTTGATAAAAAACTTACAAGTACATTTGTCTGCCTTCCCTAATATTCTAATAGAAATGGACATAATGGTGATTGATGTGCCATATGCTTGGGGTATGTTGTTTTCAAGAAAAAAAACTGCAGATTTGAGGGGTAATATACAAATGGATTTAACTTATGCCACCATTCCCACTCCAGATGGGGCCATGTTTAAGTTAAACAAAGAATTGTAAAGGAGGTATTATGTAGAATACCCAAGGAATCCCAGAAATGAACTAAAGTATAAGGAAGATGAATTTGGAAATTATTCCATCTTGTTTAACTCTTTAGGTCCCATAGAACAAGACGATAAAGAGGAAAGTGTTAGTGAAGTATAGTACATGCATTTTGATGGTGCGTTTTCTAGATTTGGGAAGGGTGTTGGCATAGTCATTAAGTCTGCATTAGGTCAAGAATTTAAGTTTGCATATAGATTGGAATTTGATGCTACTAATAATGTAGCTGAATATGAGGCTTTGTAGGTGTTAAATGTTTGAACATAAAAGGGGATTCAAATTTGGTCATCCTACAAATTAATAATAAATTTGCATGCAAATATGAAAGGCTAAGAAAATATAGGAATACAATATGGGACACCATGGAAAGTTTTGATACCTTAGACCTTGTTTCTATTCCTAGAGATCAAAATTTTAAAGAATATGAGCTTGTTGTGGTTGCTTCTACTCTTAAACACTCCCAAGAATTAATTAATGGAAACATTATAGTAGAATTCATATTTAGACCTTTAGTTCCAGATAATGTGGATCATTGGAAAATATTTTATGATGATAAGCAAGTCATTAAATTCTTAAATAACATACAGGAATTTTCTTATTTCCACATTAGTGAAAAAGAAGAGGGATGTAATTATACAGAAAATGATCAGAAAATTAACCCAGTCCCTAGAGGCCTGGTTGCACAAGAACAATTATTTGACAGGTAAGATTGTCACAAACCAAAGGAGGAAACATGTATAAAACCATGTGATCATATAGAAGTGAACATTGGAACTAATGAAGAGCCTATAATGGTGAGAGTTGGAAAAAGCACACCTAAAGAAGAAAAGGAAGAAATAATAAAATTACTAAGAGAATATAGGGATGTTTTGGCTTTCACCTCTGATGAGCTCAAAGGCTATAGGGAGGATTTAATTCAACATACCATTCCTTTGAAGGAAGAAAGTAATCCCTTTAGACAAAAGTTGAGAAATATTAATCCCAAGATAGCTCCTTTGGTCCAAAAGGAATTGCAAAAAATGCTAGCAACCAGAATAATAGCCCAAACACAACATTCTTCCTGGTGTTCAAATTTGGTTGTGGCTAGAAAAAAGAATGGTTCGATCAGGTTATGTGTATATTTTAGAAACTTGAGCATTGTGTGCACAAAGGATAACTATTCTCTTCCCAAGATGGAAACATTATTACAAAGGGTAACATGTTCTAAAATGATTTCAATGCTGAAATGATTATAATCAAATCAGGGTCAAAGAAGAGGATATGCATAAAACTAGATTCAATACTCCATGGGGTACCTTTGAATATCTAAGAATGCCTTTTGGTTTGTCTAATGTTGTAGCTACATTTCAAAGAGATATGAATTATGCCTTTAGAGGACTAATTGGAAAGATCATTGAAATCTATCAGGTTGAATTAACAATGTTTTCAAAGGATGAGAAGAGTCACATTAGTCATTTAAAACATGTTTTTGAAAGATGCAAGGAATTTGGAATTTATTTAAATACGGCTAAGTCATTTTTTGGGGTAACAGAAGGAAAAATTTTGGGCCACAAAATTTCCAAAGATGGGGTTAAGATAGATCCAAAAAGAATTGAAGCAATTGAAAAGGTCCCTTTTCCTATATCAAATAAAGCTCTCCAATCCTTCCTGGGCAAAACCAATTTTGTTCACAAATTCATTGCTAATTATGCAGAAATAGTTAAGCCAATCTATAATTTTCTTAATAAAGATGCCAAATTTGAATGGAATGATCCAAGTAAGAAAGCTTTCAAAGAAATCAAAACTGCCATAGTTGAAGATCCTGTCCTAATAAGTCCAGATTATTCCAAGGACTTTCATATTTTATCTTTTTCCTCTGAAGATACCATTGCTGGTGTTTTCCTTCAGAAAAATGACCAAGGCCAAGAACAACCCATTGCTTATATGAGTAGAGCCTTACAAAATCAAGAATTGAAATACCCCATGGTTGAAAAATAAGCATATTCTTTGGTAAAATCCCTAAAGCATTTTAGAGTCTTCATTGGGTATTCCAAGGTAATCGGTTATGTTTCTAATTCAACAATTAAGGATGTATTATATCAGTGAGAAGGATTAGGCACAAGGGAAAGATGGATTGCTAAGATTGAAGAATATGAATTAGAAATCAAGCCTACAAAATTAATCAGGGGGCAAGGTTTAACTAAAATGTTGATTGAAGGTAATGAAAGGGATTTGGGTATGGTTTGTCAAAATGATAATTCAGAATGTTCCCCAAATATCCTAAGGATTGAACAGGTTGAATGGTATGCATATGTAATTTTCTACCTTAAGAACTTAACATTCCCAAGCCACCTTGTGGGTCATAAGAAAATAACATTAAGTTAAAATCATCCAAGTATGTCATCACAAGAGATGTACTAGGATGGAGAAATCCTGATGGAATAATCCTTAGATGTGATGATTAAATTGAAGCCAAGAAACTAGTGGATGAATTTCATGCTAGATTTTGTGGTGGTCATTATGTAGCTAAAAAAACAACTCACAAAATCCTTAGAGCTAGGTATTATTGGTCCAACATTTTTTCAGATGTCCATAAATTTGTAAGAAAATGTGAGCCTTGTCATATTTTCACTGGAAATCAGAAGTTAGATTCCATCCCTTTGCAACCAATAGTGGTTGAAGCTCCTTTTCAACAGTGGGGTTTGGACTTCATAGGGAAATTTAAATACAATTCAAGTAATGTCTATTCATGGGTCTTAATAACTACATATTACTTCACTATGTGGGTTGAACCCATCCCTACTAAATCAACAACTAGAAATGTTGTTATGGATTTCATTGAAGACATGATAATAACTAGATTTGGTCCGCCTTCAAAGATAGTAACAGATAATGAAAAATCCTTTTGCTCAACATAAATGTCCTCTTTCTCTTTCAAATATGACATTATCTTATCCCATTCATCAGATTATTATCCTCAAGGAAATGTCCAATCAGATTCAATTAATAAAAATCTAATGATTATAGTTAAGAAATTTGTTGGGGAAAACAAGAGGTCATGGGATAGTAAAATCAAGTATGCATTATGGGAAGATAGAATAACAAATAATGTTTCAATAAGGAAAAGTAATTTTGAGTTGGTATATGGTTTGGATGTTAGATTGCAAATACACCTCAAGCTACCAACATATGGGCTACTTTAGGATTTCACTTTAGAAAAAGACACAGTTCAGAACAATATTAATCAAATGATTGAGTTGGATGAAAACAAAAGAAAATCTTATGATTAGAGTTGTAAAAATCAGGAAAAGATTAAAATGGCATTTGATAAATCAACAAGACATAGGGATTTCATAATTGGGGATACAATGTTGTTATGGGATAAAGGCAAAGAAAAACTAGGAAAACATGGAAAGTTTGACAACTTATGGTTGGGTCCATATATGATCCAGGAAATAGCAGGTCCAAATTATTTCTACCTCTATCACTTGGATGGTGAGCCCATGAATATCCCAAGGAATGGGAAACAACTTGATTTATTTTTCAAGTGATGAGCCATTTGGTGTCCAAAGGGACACCCTTTGTAACTCATCTCTAACCTTTCTCCTTTGATTTTTTCAATTTTGTCATTATTTCATTTATGTATATAATTCATTGTATAGTCATTTTATTGATTGATTATTGTTTATTCTTTTTACATGTATTTATGTTGGTTATTGGTGAGAACTTTGTTTTGCATATTCTGAGGTTCTCACATGTTCTCCTTCCCAAAGGTCGAGCACATGTACCAATGTGGAGCCAGATGTTGACCATATATTTCAATTATGTGTCAACATCATCTACCATGAATATATGTACCTTATGGAACAACAAGTTTGAAGACTTGTGGCTCAACATGACAATTCTTCCCCCAACACTTCTTTCTGTGTTCACGAATGTCCACTCCCCTGTGTGGGATAATTTTTTAATGTAACATGTTAGCATGGATCAAGTTTTAATAATTTAGTTTCCTAGGACTTTATCATTAGGGAAGTCCTTTCATTGATTTTTTTTTCCTCAGGTAATTAATTTTTCTTTTCAACGATTTTCATTACTTGAGTTTTTCACTCAATAATCCTCCAAAGTGGTGAAATACATTCTAATAATCAAGCCCAATGGGTGAATAAGGTATATAAGTGTTGTAAATGACCATTCTATACATATCCTATAGTCTTGCAGAATTTCGTTCGGTGTTGATAGGATTTTTTAATAATTAAAATTTCCCATAAATTGGAAATTTTAATTATTTTTGATGTAAAATGTAAAAATTTGGTCCTTGGGGATTTTGTATAGGGGTGTTAGTACTCAAAACAAATGTATTACGACCCCCTACACCATTGGACCAAGTTTTAGCTCAATTGGACAAGTTTTTCTAGGTCAATGTTCATGAGAAGTCCAAGTCAGCCAGAAATCAACATATAATTGGCTAAGGTAAAAAAACCAAAATTTGTAAAAGTGACTAAAGTCAAGAAAAGAAATGGGAAAATGTTTTATAATGTATTTACTAAGTTTTAAAGTGAAAATCCACTTAGGGAACCCCCCCAAGTCAAGTTAACAACTTAAAGTTGGTTTCCGTAGTGAGAGGGGCACCCCCCTTCTTCATGAACTTAGGGTTTAGAGAGAATTAAAATATGAATAGAGGCCATGTTATCCACTGAGTTGCACTAGATGGACTTTTAGTTGAGCATCCAAAGGTTAGAGAAATCAAATGCTAAATATTCAGAGTTCAAAAGTTTCACCGGTCTATGTGACCAAGTTTTTCCACATTTCCATACCCTGCAGGGAATTGTAATACGAGATGTTGCATGATGAGATTTGTAAAAGGTTTAGCCACCTAAGAATTAGACATGAGTTGTTACTTTGGAGTGTTTTTTTAACTTGTTAATTATATTTTGTTGTCCAAGCAATTCATAATTTCTAAGTTTTTTAACTCAATTTCTCCAAAGCTGGAGTATATACTCATGGCTAGGCCTTAGCATGGTTCTCTAAGCCTAATGTCTAATGTATATTACCATTATAAACATTCTCCTATAGTTTTATGGAAATGTGCTAAGTCCCCCTTAGGATTTTTTATTTTTTCGGTTAATAAAAAAATTCCCGTAAAACAAAATTTTTTAATTGTAGTTTGAAGTTGTAATAAAAAAGTGGTATTAGGAGTGTTAATAGATAAATTCGTGAGTGCGGACACATACCAATCTCCCTAGATCCACCTGGATCTAGAACAAAACGAGACAAAATACTACTCTTTCCCTAGATCTAGATTATTGAATGAACTAAGATAAATGGATAGTGGACATACCTTATGAACGCTCTCCTTAAGTCTCTGTTGTTCCTTGCTCTGCTTCAATGCTCTTGTACTGTCCAATCACAACAGTACAAACCAATCGAAGTACAAGCAAATTAATGTATTCAATACCTAGTCTATACATGTGATCAAGGAATCATGTAATAAGATGACATCATTATTATGGGAAAGGGACATATTCATGTATTGAATTAACTGAAAGAGAAATATACAACCTGAGCCTTGATGTCGTAGATCTCCTTTC
>ML781854.1:403798-415153 GCA_009831015.1 Picea engelmannii | reverse complement strand
TATTTTGTAATTCTTTTCTTTAATTATCTTCAGGGCCTACATGTACTTCCTTCTTCAATTCACTTTGTCATCTTCAAAAATTCATTTATCCTCAACCATGAGGATCCACGTGACATGCCACATACCACCGGAAACAACATGATTTATAATATCCATTCATGGGTGTTGTATATGCATGTGCATTGTCCTTCATGTCCAAATACCTTTATCAATCTTGTGGTCCAAAACCCATGACTAGGGTTGACATCAATGACAACAACCAATCTTCCAACAATTAACAATGAAATAATGAAAGCTAAGAATCCCCTTCTAAGAATTCAAGCTAATCTAAGTCTAATCTCTCATCTCCCCTCCAAATGAAGAGAGAACACTCTCTTTTATACATGAGAGTCTTGAAGATAAGATAAGAGTCTCATAATTATAGATCCACTATTCTCTCAACCACTTTCCTATTATTACAAGATATGATCCTTTAAAATCCTCCACACATCTCTCACAAATCTTGGATAAGATATGCCATCAAAATCTCCATGATATTCTCCTTTGAATATGCTTGAATGATTGTCCCAAATATTCTTCAAATATTCAAAGCTTGAAGATGAAATTCGAATTTGAGGCTAGGTGGTAATATTTGACTTTGTTGAAATCTTAAAATATACTTGTACACATCATAAAACTCATCCAACCTTGAGATATAATGAAAATATGTTAATTTTCTAATATTTAATCATAATTCACTTATAATACTAAAATGAATAAAGTGGAAAATAATAAGGTGAAACCCAAATGTATGTATGGAAATGGTATAATAAAAGGTTAATGGGATGATGGAATGTAATGAATAATGAAGGACAAGGTAGATGAAAATATGACATTTCTAAGGCCCAACACCAAACATAAAGGAATAGTCTACCAACATAAAGGGAAGAATGGTCCAAACAAGTCTCAAACCAACTTTCCTAAGGTAATTACTCCTCCAATTGCTAATCTAACTATTGATTTAGGTAATTGGATTTCAAATGCAAAAGTTTTGGTTCCAGTGTCAAATCTTCTCAAAATTCCTTCACAAAAGGAAAATCTTCTCAAAGCAATAAATGTTCCAAGTGATAAAATTATTGTCATAAATAAAAAATAAAAAAATGAACATCCTGAAGATCCTCCAGTTGTTTTGATTAGCAGAGATAGAACCAAAGAAGAAAATCCTCCCTTCTTTGTGTTCTTAGAAACAAATGATCAATGGTTGCATAATTGTATGTATGATTCCAGAGCTTCATCCAACATCATTACTAAGGGGATCATGCTAATATTAGGTCTTAAATTTACAAGGCCTTATCAAAATGTTTGTGCCATGGATTCCAAGGAAATTGAAACCCATGGGATTATCATAGATTTTCCAGTCAAGCTAGATTTCCACCTAGATTTTGCTTTCAAAATGGATGTACTTGTAATTGATGTTCCAAATGCTAGGGGTATTCTTCTTTCTAGAAAATGGGGAGCTCACATGGGAGGTTTCCTAAACATGGATTTGACCTTTGCAACTATTCCCTTCGCTGCTCCACCAACTGAGAATTTTAGGCTCTTTAGAGAAACACAAAGGAAGTATCACATTGCGGATCCAAAGGAGCCAATGAATGAGTTCATTTGCCAAATGTATGACATGGGTAATTTCTCAATATGTTCAAACTTCCTAGAAACAGTTGAATAAAATTTTAAAGATGAAAAAATAATTAATAAAGATTGGAAGATGAACTTTGATGGTGTGCATTCAAGGTCAGGAAAAGGAGAATGAATTGTTCTAGTTTCACCAACAAGGAAGTCGTACAATATTTCTTTCAGACTAGAGTTTGATGCAACAAATAATGTGGTTGAGTATGAGGCACTTCTACTTGGTTTGGAAATCGCTAAAGACATGGGGATTAAAATTTTAAATATTAAAGGTGATTCGGATTTGATGATTCTCCAGGTAAAAAATAAGTATGCGTGCAAAAGTGAGATATTGAGAAGATATAAAAATTCCATCTGGGATACTATAGAACTGTTTGATGCTATAGATCTCATTTCAGTCCCTAGGGAACATTACATCTTGATATACAACTTGGAAGTAACAACTTCAACCCTTAAACCTTCAGAAGATATGTTACATGGTAAATGAAAGCTGGAAATAATCTTTAGGCCTTTAGTTCCAGATAATGTTGATCACTGGCGATTTTTCAAGTATGATGAGCAAATATTAAGGTTCATCCATAATGTTTGGGAATTCTTCAGTTTCAATGTCAGCTACAAAGAAGAAGGATAATATTATGTTGAGGATGATAAACCCATAAAAAATCCAGTACCTATAGGAATAATTGCTTTAGAAAAGATCTTTGATAGGCATGACATGCATAAAAAGAAAAAAAGAAGTAATAAATCTTGACAGTTACATTAAAATAAACATTGGGATAGAGGAAGTCCCAAGGCTCATAAAAATTGGAAAAGTTACTTCTGAAAATGAAAGAAAGGAATTAATAAGTCTTATCCATGAGTATAGGGATGTATTTGCATTCACATATGATGAACTCAAAGCTTATAAAGACAATGTGTTTCAACATACTATCCCACTCTGTTGACAGGAGAAATCGACCGTCCGTCAACTGGGAGAGTGGAACCGGTCTGGGGTTGTCTAATAACCCAAGCCGTTTGGGATGAACCACCCTGATGGGTTTAGCAGCTCCGTTAACTGATCTAAGGTCCTAAGAAAACAAAAAAGAAAACTATTCTACAATAACTAATCTAACTAAAACTAAATAAAACAAACTAATAAACTAATCTAACTAAAACTAACTATTAAACAAACTAAACTAAAACTGATTATTAAACAAACTAAAGTAATCTAACTATTATATATATATATATATATATATATATATATATATATATATACTAACTACTACTATACTAACTCTAACTAATAAACTATCTAATTACTAACTGAAATATAACTTATTCACAAAATGTACAATATCGACAATTTACAGATTTAAATAAAACCTGAAAAAACTCATTTATATTCTGCCCTAAGACATAGAAAGATGTTTTTGTTGATTTTATGATTTTATGAACAGAAATAAAACAGAAAACTAACTAAACTAAAACACTAATCTAAACTACAAATATAACTAACTAAAATACTAATAATATACTAAAGAAATTAACAAAAATAATCACAAACTGACCTGGAGAAATACTCTAGATTTGTCCTGTGTATGATAATCATCCTAGCTGATCAGAAGGAGGAAAACTGYTCCGAATTATCCAGAAGCTTCTCGTAAACGATAGCTGCAGTGCTCTTTAAGTTTATTTACAGGACAAACAAGACATAAAAATAACAAAAATCTTATAATTTATAAATCTTCACAGTTAGATAAACCTGTATGCAAAGATCTATACATAATAGTTCAATTGATGAAGAAGAGAAATTTGCCATTCATTAACTGAACAAAGTAATTGTTGTATTTTAGATTAATGAAAGAAATCAGACATGGATCATATTAATTAAATCATATCATTTTGCAAAAGACTATGATAGCTAAAGTAGTCACTAATCAAATGCAAATTGATAAGCATAAACATGAAACAAAAGATTGATATTATGAAAGCGAAAGATGTAGCAAAACATCAACTCCTGTCTCTGTTTGTATTAGAAATCCATAGCCTGGTTCTCCCACAAGTGAGGATGATCCTTATTACAAAACTAATAAGTATTTATCATTTTTCCACAGGGTAAAACCTCCTTGTGGAAGTTATCAAACTGTTTACATAAATCTGGGAAAATATCCCCAGTTTCACTAAACTAGGAATCTACAATAAAACTAAACACACAAATATCCCCTAGACTATCCATCATATCCCATGCAATTAGAATTTACCTGAAAAGGGTAAAAAATGGACAAGTTAGAAGAATCCTTTATTAATAAAATGATAAAAATCTAACTCTACAGACTAGCTATAGAATCTTGCTATTCTGTAGCTGGTCTAAATAAGACACAGAATCAACATTAAAATCAATTGAAAATATTTTAAAGAATTAAATTCAATTAACTTCCAATAACTATTTGAAAACGAATCATTGAAGTTGAAATTGTTATACCATTCAAAATCAAACAGGATCAAAATCAATCAAATGATCATAGAGGTAAGCGTACTCTATTTCTCTTGTTACCACCAAAATCGAACGAATAGAATCATAATCAACAGTTGTGAAATCGTTTGATATTAATTTGAAATCGATATAATCAAAACAAATCGGGGGCAATTTTTATACTACCTTATCAATAGGAGATACGATGGAATCCAAGCAAGATCATTTAAAAATCGTTGTAACTGTATTGATAAAGTAAACGATTCATACCACGAAAATCAATTCAAATGAATTCATAACAGGATCCGATCGTCTGTTATTACAAATTGGGCAAACAAGATCGATTGACTCTAATCAAAATCGTTCCATTCCAACGAATTATAACCGAATTTGATAGAGATAACAAATTCAATCAATTCGTTTTGCAAATTTAAAATCAAACAGAGCAGCATTTATGATACGAATCCAACAAGCGAATCGAACAACTGGAGTTTAACATAGTCATTGCAAATCATAATCGTTCCATGATTCGGGCGTGAGTATTATTTGCACAGGCTTAAATGAGAGCATTGTTTCCATAAAAATAGAGTCATATTTTCCAAATCCAAATCGAACAGAGTTGTATTCCAGCTTTGAAAATTATATGACACAGCACATTAAAAAATCGTAACAACTAAACTCACGAAATCATTCGCCAATCATAGCATATGAATCATAACGAAATCAAATCCAAACATGATTGTATTCTAAATTGAGCATGGAAAACTTCCTGTTCGGAGTGGATACAAAATGAATTGAATTGAAAGCAAACCATTAACTTCGTTAACTCAATCAGACAAACTAACAAATCAAATCCAAACGAAGACCATTCAAATCCAATAAAAATCTATTAATGGCTATACTGGGAATGATCAAATCATATATCCAAAACCAAATTCCATTCATTTTTAGCAAAGCGAAAAATATATAGGATGAACACATTATGACAGATCCATTTCGAAATATAAACAGAGCTATTCAAAGACCAAATTTCAATCACTATATTACTCATGGTCACTCACAAAACTAAAACGATATCAAAATCCATACCTGTATGGAGAGAAAATGGCTTAATCATGACAATTTGGAGTTGACAACGATTGTGGTTGATTCAACATTCTTGAAAACGATGGAGCCGGTTGTCTTCTGATTCTTATTAGTTGCTTGGAGTTGGTCTCTTTGGCTGGTCAACACTGCAATTTGATCTTCCAGGGATTGAATTTTCGATTGGAGTAGGGGAACATCGAAGTAGTATCGTTCCAACCATAAATCACATTGGTCACGGGGCAACTGTGTGGGTTTCAAAAAAGTAGGTGAGGGTTTGGACATATTGTTGAGGGTTTCGTTAGGGAATTTAATACCAGGGTAGCCAGGGTTATTTCTTAGGCAGGGGGGAAGATTCGTCATGAAATCATAAGGTGGTTCGGGGCATAAGCCCTATGAGTAGGGGTACTCACTGGCTAAGAAACAGTCTACGTCAGAGTCTTAATCCTCACTTAGGACGATAGGCTTTGACTCAGCAGAGGGTTTAGGTTTGTTCCTATCCATTCTCGAAATAAGTCGAGTGTTCTTTTTACCCTTGGCATTAGCAGTAGGGTTTGCCTTAGCCTTTATACTCATAGGTTTCTTTATAGCCTTGGCCTTCTTAGTTCTAATGTCTGGTAATTTAATAGCAGGGTCGACCGGAGGCTTAGGAGAGGGCAGTAGGATATGGAAGGGCATGGGTGGCCTGGCCTTGGTTTCATTTACCACAGGCTTGTCAACCTGGACAGGGTCTGTATCATCAAAACCATTTCAAGCGATGAAAGCTCTCCAACTATCACCATGTAAACTCAAGTAATGAACAATGATAAGTTTAATAAGTCCATAGTGGAACACGCTACTATCAGCCTTCTCCTTTTTAAACCTTTTCAACATTTTATATAGGTTGCGTTGAAAGTAAAAGGGCATATTCAACGGGTATCCCATAAAATTCATTAACAAATGCAGGTGGTAGAGAAACACAAGTCCATTATATCGACCTTCACAGGTCACAAACTGTTTGAATATCATCAAAGTATCATGCCATCGTGGTTTAAGTGCAGATATGGGCATACCTCTATCACACAAGGTGACCTTTCGGGAGACAAACAGTAGTGGCCACGTAACCTCTTCCACTTTCAAATTCTTGAACCAACGCTGACCCATGGTAGGTAACCCTGTAGCAGAACTAATAAACTTCTCATCAATTTCCAACTGTATGTCACCCACCTTGGCTCTACAGCCATCAAAAGTCAGAGTGAATTGTTGTGCCACAATTAGATTAAAACCCTCAAATCATTGCATGAAGGTGAGCCATTCGTTATCTTCCAAGTCCTTCAGGGCATTGTCGAACATTAACAAGGCTTGGTTGTCATTTGGCTCGATTTGCACGACTGGTGCCATGGAGCCGAGCACATGGTAAGCCCAGGGTTTGGATCATAGCACACACAGGAGAAAAATGCAAGAAGGGTTACCCAAGCTAATAGAGGTAAACGAGGATAAGGCATAGGCATAAATACCATCGTGCGAAGGTGGTGGAGTTTATCTCTGCCATGCAAAATAGTTATTGCCAAAGTACAACCACCGACTCATAGTTGTTCTACCCATTATTCTATAGTTCAACAATTATGTCACTTGGCTGACCAATGAAAATAGTGGCAAGTGTATAAACCAACGCGCGCAATAGAAACATTATGCCATAGTTTTAAACCATCAACATGCGATTTGAAACCAATGCCAAATATTTAACCATGCGCCAATGTATTGTAACAATTCATATCAATAGTTTAACCAAGGTGCCAAAGGGTCTTCATATAATCAACATACCAATAGTTATGAAAACATTAACATAGGCATTATATCAAAAGACATATATAAAAAATTTAATCATAACCCCTATGTATTTTCATGAAACCAATGGTCAAGTAGGTCGAATAAAATGAAAATCCAAATGCCAATGTGTTACAAACTCAATGAAACCAAGTCACAAAATCAATACAAGAATGTCCAATGAGTATAGTTCGAAAGTTTTTCCAACTGCATAGCGATAAGTGAAAAGTAAGTGCAATATGCATATTGACAAGAAGGATCATGACAGTTCAAATAATGATTCCAATGCGACTTCGAAAGACTAAGTTTTCATGCTTACAGTCGTGAAAACGAAACGAAGGTAAATGTGCAAATGTCGCAAAAATAAAAGTGTCGTTTATTTGAAAATTGCGACGAAAAATAGATGTTTGCAAAACATTGGTGTAGGCATATTATAAAACAGTGAAAAAAAGAGGATTGGCTGCCAACAATGGCGACACACTGGTAGAAGCAGTTATCTCTGCCAAAAGAAACAAATTCAGATTAGGACAACAAAGATAATTCCAACTCAAAAATAACAACCAGAAAATTGTATAAACATCATCATTCCAACTATTCCAATAGTGTTTCAAAAAGATGAAAACTGATAACAATCTTAAGATCAGCAAGTCACGATATTAAAGATAAAATATTCAATACTGTTGGCATAGCCACTGCTTCCAATAGGCGTCCATAGCCTCGACAGGGTTTCCATTTAACCCACTCTGACATCTATATCCTGCCAAGAAGTTTTGGATTAGAATAAAGGACATTAAAGAGGTTTCTTATTTACAAATTTTCATATACCCAACATTGCTTCGCTACCAGCGGGCCTGTTCAGTACCTCGACGAAGTTGTCTTGGCGCCATGCATGCATTTACCTGCTACCAACAGACCTGTTCAATATCTCGACGGGTTTACAAGCACTTCCCACAACTCTTATTAATAATTTGTTTTGTTTTGTTTTTTTCATAGATATATATTTGAGCGGGGTGACGCTGAAAATCATGATATTTTAACATATTTTTTCAGACCTCATCAATTTTTCTTTTTTTTTTGTAGAATTGTCCTTTATTTAGATCCAGAGATGTTTTATTTACAAAAACAACTTCCTAAGGCAGGGAGACATCCTCTGATTCATTCCTTTATGGAATAGGGACAACGTAAAAATATAATAGATGATCACGACAAGCTTTACTTAGAGATCGAAATCAGTTATCTTCTTTCAGATTTTTCCAACATAGATATAAATTTCAGAAATAAACCATTGATGTTTGTACAATTTTTTCATAAGTTATTTCAGCGAAGGAAATTTCTATTGTCTTTGTCTGAATAGCTCAGTGTACAGGTATGTGTATTTGAAAGAAGGCACCAGCTGATAAATTCAATTCAAAATCACAAACAAAAAGAAAACGAAAAAGCAACAAAAGCAAAATATATACATAATATACAAGGGTAATCATCAAGCAAAGTATCTTTTCAGGGCTTGGCTATTCACCGGGTAGGTGTCAAGCTGCCCTTCCAGATTTTGCAATCGAAAAGAATTGAGACCCAACTTTTCAGCAATTAAAAACGGTCCAGGCCACAAGTTTTGAAATTTTGTGTGTTCTCCCTTTCCCTCATGCGGTTTGTCCCACTTCAAGACGAGATCGCCTACTTCAAAATTCCTATTAGAAGCAGAGTTAGAATCAAACCAGCTTTTAACCAATTGTTGATGTTGATCTAACTTACGTTTAGCTTGGGCTCTTACCTCTTCTAGCTTCATCAAAGCGTTAATTCGGTTTTCCAAAGGGGGGCAATCTTCTTCTTGGACTTTGTATGACAACTGAAGTGAAGGAAGAAGAATGTAAGGTGGAATAATTGCTTCTCTACCATAAACGAGAAAAAAGGGGGAGTTACCTATAGCAGTTTTTGGCGTTACCCTATCATCCCATAACACGTTCAAAAGTGCATTGTGCCAATTCTTGTGATTTTCAACCATCGTTCTCTTGATGATTTTGATCAAGTTCTTGTTTGTTGATTTTGCTAATCCATTGCCTTGACGATAATAGCTAGAAGAATACTTCAGCTTAATTCCTTTTTCCAAAGAGAACTCGCTCATCTCAAGATAAGAAAAGTAAGAAGCGTTGTCAAAGACTAAATAGTCAGGGATACCGAAACGAGTGATAATATTTGAATTTAGAAAGGTGATTACCTGACTGGTGTTGATAGTTCTTAATGCAGCAACTTCAGACCATCGGGTAAAGTAATCTGTGGCTGTCACAATAAACTTGTGCTGTTGTGAGGACGGGGGGTTGATTGGACCTATGATGTCAAGGCCCCACTACTAAAAAGGAGAATCTACCGAAACGGGTTGCAAAGGAAAGGCTGGTTTTTGTAACCGCCCTGATGCTCTCTGACAGATGATACATTTACAACACAAGGCATGGGCATCTCTAAAAGGCGTGGGCCAGTAATAACCGACTCTTAAAACTTTATGAGCAGTGGTGTCGCCACCGAAGTGACCACCATCTTCTCCTGCATGCAACTCGAGCAAGACTTTTTCTGCTTCGTCTTTTTCAAGACAACGCATCAGTACGCCATCAAAACTCTGACAAAATAGGATACCAATAACCAAATGAAAGGAGGTGGAATTTAACCTTAACGCTCTTCTCTTAGCGGGATCTAAGTGACGAGGTGCTGACCCATGTTCAAGACATAATCTAATATCGTCGTACCAAGGACTAACAGGGTTTTGCGTGTAACAGATTAAACTTTGATCATGTTGTCATAGGTCTGACGTATCGCTTTGTTCTTGCTGCCCTGCTGCTGAATCATCAACTAACTTACATAACCCTTTGCCTCTCACTATCTGAGCTGGGGTGATTTCTAAGTCATACTCTTGTAAGGAGGTGACCCAGTTGGCTCTCTTCTCTCCTAGTTCCTTTTGCACTAACAAGTTCCTCACGGCTGGGTAGGGGACAATGACTTTCGTCCTTGACTTCAAAAGATAGGACTGGAAGTGCTTGACTACTTTGAAAACAATGTAGGCTTGTCGATCAACTGCTGGATAGTTAAGTTCAATGCCTTTGAAAGCAGAGCTCATAAAGGCGATGGGTACTTCATTGTTCTCGGCGTTCTTTTGGGTTAGGACGGTGGCGTAGGAACGGTCGAAGGAAAAAGTATAGAGTGTAAAATCTTGAGAGAAGTCAGGGCTCATGAGAGACGGAGCGTCTATTATGGCCTTATTTATTGCATAAAAAGCTTGATTTTCTATGGGTCCCCAGTGATATTGGGTGTCTTTCTTAATCATATTCTGTAAAGGCCTAACCATTTCGGAGAAACTGGGGACAAATCTTCTCACGAAGTTAATCTGGCCTAAGAAAGACTGCATAGAATTTTTGGATGTAGGAGGGGGAAGTTTTGCGATGACTTGAGTCCTTTCAGGGTCAATAATCATCCCTTCACTAGACACAATGAATCCTAATATTTTACCCCATTCTACTGCAAAGATGGACTTTTTTGGATTCAAGGAGATGTCGTATTTACGACATCGAAGTAGAACGACTCGTAAGTGAGCTAGATGATCATCTTTGTTTTTAGAATATATAGTCACATCATCCAAGTAAAATACAACGGACTGATTGATGAAGCCTCAAAAATCAATGTCCATTGCTCTCTGAAAAGTGGCACCGGCATTAATCAATCCAAAGGGCATTTTACAATAAGCATAAATGCCCCATGGGGTAAGGAAGGTAGTTTTGAGTTGGTCTGGTGGAGACATCAGGACTTGGTTATACCCTGAGAAACCATCCAGTAAGGATATCCTCTCGGAACCAAATACCTATTGAAGGATCTGTTCCATGGGCTGGACAGGATAGTTGTCTTTATCATACGCTCTATTAGGGTTCCGGAAATCGACACTGAGTTAGATTTCCCCATTTTTCTTTCAGACTAGGACAAGGTTGGAAACCCATTGAGTGTGCCTAACAGGAAAAATTATCTTAGCATTTAGGAGCTTATTCAATTCTTTTTGAATGGTCGGTTCAAGTTTGGGGTGCATTTTCCTCAGTTTTTGCTGAAAGGGTAAGGTTTGGGGCTTCGTAGGGATGACATGCTATATGATATTAGGGTCGAAAGTTTTGAGGTCATCATACATCCATGAAAAGACATATTTAAATTCTTTGAACAATTTAATGAATGAAACTTTTTCTTGTTGAGAACATCCCAACCCTAGATTAATGCACTGAGGATTTTCATTAGTTCCTAAGTTTACTTTTTCATAAGATAACGAGGAACTATTGGTTTTACAGTTGACCATCTTTTTAAATTTATCTTGAAAATCGTAA
>ML781854.1:376801-403748 GCA_009831015.1 Picea engelmannii | reverse complement strand
TCTTGTTGAGAACATCCCAACCCTAGATTAATGCACTGAGGATTTTCATTAGTTCCTAAGTTTACTTTTTCATAAGATAACGAGGAACTATTGGTTTTACAGTTGACCATCTTTTTAAATTTATCTTGAAAATCGTAAAACTTTTCTAATCTAATTACAGATTTGGGTATGGAATTTACCATGTCCGATAGAGATTCAGGAGTTTTCGGATCAAGTATTACCGTAAAATCATGCAAATTGTCATCATGCATGCATTCGCCTATCACCGCGCCTTGAAAGGTTTCTTCCATGTGCAGAAATTCGATGATCTGCTGATCGTCATCAAATACTCTCCAGTTCGTGATATTGTCAGGAACAGATGGTCTGAACAACAGCTCAACGGAGAATGCATTTGGGGACAAGCCTTCTGCAGGAAGAAGTTTAGAAGCTACATTAGCTAATAGATCTGCTTTAGAGTTATTCATCCTTGGAATGGAATTTA
This sequence comes from Picea engelmannii, assembly GCA_009831015.1. Lineage (NCBI taxonomy): Eukaryota > Viridiplantae > Streptophyta > Pinopsida > Pinales > Pinaceae > Picea > Picea engelmannii. The sequence continues at coordinate 403,267 of ML781854.1, read as the reverse complement.
TATTGAAAGAAGAAAATTTATTCATTAAGTTCCATACCTCAGACTGGTAGCTTTTGAGATGCGGAGAAAGATAGTGGATAGAATCTCTTACCTGTCTAACCACTATTTCAGAGTCACCAAAGACGGTTAAATTTTGAATGTTCATATCCAAAGCTTTTCTGAGACCTTGCATTAAAGCCTCATATTCTGCGGTATTGTTAGTACATTCAAATTCCAACTTACATGCAATTAATGTTTTGTTACCTGCCAGATCGATAATGATGCAGCCTACGCCAGCTCCTTCTTTGGACTTTGACCCGTCGAAATAAAGAGACCAAATTTGATTTCCATCGAGCACATGGGACCGTTGCGTAGAAACTGTTGGCTGCATATATGCTACAATCTCAGACTTCTGTTTTGGATTGATGATAGGTGAAGCCTCGGCCATGAAATTTCCGAAGAAGGTGTCCATCCCTTGTACTTCGGGTGAATCAGCAGAAGGTGTGTACGGTTCGTTGGGATCGTTCAAATCTGTGACCATGAACTTAAGGTAGCGCTCACGATTTACTTTGATTTTATTAGGCTTGCCATTTTCCGGAAGCCATAGATGAGACCAATCTGTCGCGAAATAACCATGTAGATGCTCCGATCAGTCCCTGCTTAAAAACAGACCATACACTTCTGGAATGTCCACAACGATTATGTCAATAACCTGATGAACCTTGGGGTTAGACGATAATCTAATAAGTACATTTTTTAGTTCGCCTATAACCTTAACATTTGTCCGATCAAGTTGTATGATTTTTAAAGTAGAGGGTTCAACTTCAATGTTAATCTTCTTGCAGACAGACCATGGCATCACATTGGATGACGCTCCTGAGTCTACCATACAATTATGCACGTTTCTATTGAATATTTCGAAAGTTAACAAGAAAGGAGGTACATTTTTGCAAGTACTAAGGGTAGTAGCTAGTGTGTTTTTACGTGCAGTTTCTAAAGCTATTTTATCTACATTATTTACATTATTTACAGGACTTACAAGAAGGCTTCCTTTATCTTGAGGATCAGGGGTGTTTTTAGTGGAAGTCTTTTGAGGGACTTTATTTTGCACAACCTTATTACTACTTGAATTGCCATTTTTGCCATTCTCAAAAATATTCTGTAACATTTTTTGTAACAAAAATGGAAACTTCAATAACTCATAAATAGAAATGTTAGCCCTTAACTTTTTAAGATCTTCAACAACATCATAATCTAAATTGGGGTTCACATTACTCTATTTAGTCTCAACTGATTTAGATTGCTTTGGAGGCGAAGTTTTAGTGTTTTCGGTAGAAGGTTTTTTTACTGTCTTGCTCCTAGTATTATAAGGATGAATTGTCTCGAATTTAGCTTGAAAGATGCTATCCGAGAAATGTCCAAAAATTTTTGGAGAAGACTCTTCTTCTTGAACTGTCTCTTGTTCAACTACCTCCTCAGGAATCTCAGGAGGCATCAAGTTATCTTGGGCTTCTAGAATTGTTTGAAGGGCGCATTGCAAACTTTCTAGATTAAGGCCTTCGGTGGTTGGGTTAGGTCAGTTGGTAGGAAAAGGCTTCCGGAATGGGGTTTTGTAAGGTCCTTTTCTAGAGGAAGCTTCTTCGGTCGACCTTTTCAAGTCTATAACTTGATTTGACAGTTTTTGAACAACTTTGGTTAAGTTTTCCAAATCAGAGTTTTCAGGTTGTGTTTTACTTTGAGTGGGTCTGGGGAGGATTTCGATCTTCTTTTTGGAAGAATAAATAGTCTCAGTTTCGTTTCTAGAAGAGTCTTTAAGACTAATTATGTCTTTTTCAATCTGTCTAGCCTCCTCAAAGGCTTCTAACAATGTGGCTTTTTTAGATCGTTTAACCCAGATAGCTATACTTTGATGCAAAGCTTTAGTGTAGTAAGCTATTATAAGACTCCCAGCAGGCATGGAATCCGCAGGGATTCGGTTTTTAAGCATTAAGAATCTTTGATTAAAGTATTTAACTTTTTCTTTTGGGTTCATTCTTAAGCTAGAAAGATCCATGACTAGGACTTCCGGAGGCTTACCGTCTCCGAACTTTTCCAAAAAGCATGACTCAACTTTTTCCAAGACACGATGGTATGGGGTTGTTGGGCAAAGTACCATGTGGATGCATTGCCCTCGAAAGTATAGGGGAACAACCTACAGACAATGTCTTAATGCTCGACATTACGGAATCTTATGGCTAACATAAACTTTTTAATGTGATCTTCAGCGATCTGTTTTGAGTCAGGATCAAATTTGGGAAGCCATTTCTTTGGATGTTTAGGTAAGGGGTGTTGAGCTCTAGGTACAGTTATGAAATCCTGATCAAGCTAGGGTTGTTCTGATTTTCCATTGGGGTAGTGGGTGTGGAAGGATGAGAAGGGAAATCGCCTTCGTCAAAGGAATCTCCTCCAGAAGAGGAAGAAGATGATGGAGGTGGTGAAGGAGGTATCCCAGATCCTCCTGTAGCAGGATTTAGGTTTGGATCTGTAGGATTCACAGTGAGGTTAGTGTCACCTAATTGTTCTCTGATATCAAAGAAGTCTAAAGGTTGACCCCACGGACGGTTTGGTTGCCTCAAACAGGATAAGTCACTATGTGTTTTTATAAGAGATTGGTGGATAATCTCTTGTATGTCATCACCTGTAGGATTAGGGGTTGTTGGCTCAACTGTGATCTGAGGATCGTCGGTTGAAGTAGTTGTTGTTTGAGGGGGGATATTATCATTTAAATGGCTTCTAGTCACAATAGGTGAACGATTAGGTGGAGGAGGAGTCTTGCGACCACCTCGTGTCGTTAATTAAATTCAGGCCCTCCTTCTAGCGCCACTTGTTGATGGGAGAAATCGACCATCCGTCAACTGAGAGAGTGGAACCGGTCCAAGGTTGTCTAATAACCCAAGCCGTTTGGGATGAACCACCCTGATGGGTTTAGCGGCTCCGTTAGCTGATCTAAGGTCCTAAGAAAGCAAAAAAGAAAACTAGTCTACAATAACCAATCTAACTAAAACTAAATAAAATAAACTAATAAACTAATCTAACTAAAACTAACTATTAAACAAACTAAACTAAAACTAATTATTAAACAAACTAAACTAATATAACTATTCTATATATATATATAATCTACTAACTACTACTATACTAACTCTAACTAATAAACTATCTAACTACTAACTGAAATATAACTTACTCACAAAATGTACAATATCGACAATTTACAGATTTAAATAAAACCTGAAAAAACTCATTTATATTCTGCCCTAAGACAGAGAAAGACGTTTTATTTTATTTTATAATTTTATGAACAGAAATAAAACAAAAAACTAACTAAACTAAAACACTAATCTAAACTACAAATATAACTAACTAAAATACTAATAATATACTAAAGAAATTAACAAAAATAATCACAAACTGACCTGGATAAATACTTCAGATTTTTCCTATGTATGATAATCATCCTAGCTGATCGAAAGGAGGAAACCCACTCCGAATTATCCAGAAGCTTCTCGTAAATAATAGTTGCAGTGCTCTTTAAGTTTATTTACAGGACAAACAAGACATAAAAATAACAACAATCTTATAATTTATAAATCTTCACAGTCAGATAAACCTGTATGCAAAGATCTATACATAATAGTTCAATTGATGAAGAAGAGAAATCTGCCATTCATTAACTGAACAAAGTAATTGTTGTATTTTAGATTAATGAAAGAAATCAAACATGGATCATATTAATTAAATCATATCATTTTGCAAAAGACTATAATAGCTAAAGTAGTCACTAATCAAATGCAAATTGATAAGCATAAACATGAAACAAAAGATTGATATTATGAAAGCGAAAGCTGTAGCAAAACATCAAATCCTGTCTCTGTTTGTATTAGAAATCCATAGCCTGGTTCTCCCACAAGTGAGGATGGTCCTTATTACAAAAATAATAAGTATTTATAAGTTTTCCACAGGGTAAAACCTCCCTGTGGAAGTTATCAAACTGTTTACATAAATCTGGGAAAATATCCCCAGTTTCACTAAACTAGGAATCTACAATAAAACTAAACACACAAATATCCCCTAGACTGTCCATCATATCCCATGCAATTCGAATTTACCTGAAAAGGGTTAAAAATGGACAAGTTAGAAGGATCCTTTATTAATAAAATGATAAAAATCTAACTCTACAGACTAGCTACAGAATCTTGCGATTCTGTGGCTGGTCTAAATAAGACACAGAATCAACATTAAAATCAATTGAAAATATTTTAAAGAATTAAATTCAATTAACATCCAATAAATATTTGAAAACAGATCATTGAAGTTGAAATTGTTATACCATTCAAAATCAAACAGGATCAAAATCAATCAAATGATCATAGAGGTAAGCGTACTCTGTTTCTCTTGTTACCACCAAAATCGAACGAACTGAATCATAATCAACAGTTGTGAAATCGTTTGATATTAATTTGAAATCGATATAATCAAAAAAAATCGGGGGCAATTTTTATACTGCCTTATCAACAGGAGATACGATGGAATCCAAGAAAGATCATTTACAAATCGTTGTAACTGTATTGATAAAGCAAACGATTCATACCACGAAAATCAATTCAAATGAATTCATAACAGGATCCGATCGTTTGTTATTATAAATTGGGCAAACAAGATCGATTGACTCTAATCAAAATCGTTCCATTCCAATGAATTATAACCGAATTTGATAGAGATAACAAAGTCAATCAATTCGTTTTGCAAATTCAAAATCAAACAGAGCAGCATTTATGATATGAATCCAGCAAGCGAATCGAACAACTGGAGTTTAGCATAGTCATTGCAAATCATAATCGTTCCATGATTCAGGCATGAATATTATTTGCACAGGCTTAAATGAGAGCATTGTTTCCATAAAAACAGATTTGTGTTTTCCAAATCCAAATCGAACAGAGTTGTATTCCATCTTTGAAAATTATATGACACAACACATTAAAAAATCGTTACAACCAAACTCACGAAATCATTTGCCAATCACAGCATATGAATCATAACGAAATCAAATCCAAACATGATCGTATTCGAAATTGAGAATGAAAAACTTCTTGTTCGGAGTGGATACAAAATGAATTGAATTGAAAGCAAACCATTAACTTCGTTAACTCAATCAGACAAACTAACAAATCAAATCCAAACGAAGACCGTTCAAATCTAATAAAAATCTATCAATGGCTATACTGGAAATGATCAAATCATATATCCAAAACGAAATTCCATTCATTTTTAGCAAAGCGAAAAATATACAGGATGAACACATTATGACAGAGCCATTTCGAAATATATTACTCATGGTCACTCACAAAACTAAAACGATATCAAAATCCATACCTGTATGGTGAGAAGATGGCTTAATCATGACAATTTGGAGTTGACAACGGCTGTGGCTGATTCAACATTCTTGAAAACGATGGAGCCGATTGTCTTCTGCTTCTTATCAGTTGCTTGGAGTTGGTCTCTTTGGCTGGTCAACACTGCAATTTGATCTTCCAGGGATTGAATTTTCGATTGGAGTAGGGGAACATCGATGTAGTATCGTTCCAACCATAAATCACATTGGTCACAGGGAAATTGTGTGGGTTTCGGAAAATAAGGTGAGGGTTTGGACATATTGCTGAGGGTTTCGTTAGGCAATTTAATACCAGGGTAGCCAGGGTTATTCCTTAGATAGGGGGGAAGATTCATCACGAAATCATAAGGTGGTTCAGGGCATAAGCCCTGTGAGTAGGGTTACTCACTGGCTAAGAAACGTTCTACGTCAGAGTCCGAATCCTCACTTAGGATGATAGGCTTTGACTCAACAGAGGGTTTAGGTTTGTTCCTATCCATTCTCTAAATAAGTCGAGCGTTCTTTTTACCCTTGGCATTAGCAGTAGGGTTTTCCTTAGACTTTTTGCTCATAGGTTTCTTTATAGCCTTGGCCTTCTCAGTTCTAATGTCTGGTAATTTAATAGCAGGGTCGATCGAAGGCTTAGGAGAGGGAAATAGGATATGGAAGGGCACGGGTGGCCCGGCCTTGGTTTCATTTACCATAGGCTTGTCAACCTGGACAGGGTCTGTATCATCAAAACCATTTCGAGCGATGAAAGCTCTCCAGATATTACCGTGTAAACTCAAGTAATGAACAATGATAAGTTTAATAAGTCCATAGTGGAACAGGCTACTGTCAGCCTTCTCCTTTTTAAACCTTTTCAACATTTTATATAGGCTACACTGAAAGTAAAAGGGCATATTCAACGGGTATCCCATAAAATTCATTAACAAACGCAGGTGGTAGAGAAACACAAGTCCATATCGACCTTCACATGTCACGAATTGTTTGACTATCATCAAAGTATCATGCCATCGTGGTTTAAGTGCAGAGATGGGCATACCTCTGTCACATGAGATGACCTTTCGGGAGACGAACAGTAGTGCCCACGGAACCTCTTCCACTTTCGAATTCTTGAACCAACGTTGACCCGTGGCAGGTAACCCTGTAGCAGAACTAATAAACTTCTCATCAATTTCCAACTGTATGTCGCCCACCTTGGCTCTACATCCATCAAAAGTCAGAGCGAACTATTGTGCCACAATTAGATTAAAACCCTCAAATTGTTTCACGAAGGTGAGCCATCCGTTATCTTCCAAGTCCTTTCAGGCATTGTTGAACATTAACAAGGCTTGGTTGCCATTTGGCTCGATTCGCACGACTGGTGCCATGGAGCCGAGCACATGGTAAGCCCAGGGTTTGGATCATAACACACACACAAGCAAAATGCAGGAAGGGTTACCTGAGCTAACAGAGGTAAACAGGGATAAGGGATAGGCATAAATGCCATCGTGCGAAGGTTGTGGAGTTTATCTCTGCCATGCAAAATAGTTATTGCCAAAGTACAACCACCGACTCATAGTTGTTCTATCCATTATTCTATAGTTCAACAATTATGTCACTTGGATGACCAATGAAAATAGTGGCAAGTGTATAAACCAACGCGCACAATAGAAACATTATGCCATAGTTTTAAACCATCAACATACGATTTGAAACCAATGCCAAATATTTAACCATGCGCCAAAGGGTCTTCATATAATCAACATACAAATAGTTATGAAAACATTAACATAGGCATTATATCAAAAGACATATATAAAAAATTTAATCATAACCCCTATGTATTTTCATGAAACCAATGATCAAGTAGGTCGAATAAAATGCAAATCCAAATGCCAATGCATTACAAACTCAATGAAACCAAGTCACACAATCAATACAAGAATGTCCAATGAGTATAGTTCGAAAGTTTTGCCAGCTGCATAACGATAAGTGAAAAGTAAGTGCAATATGCATATTGACAAGAAGGATCATGACAGTTCAAATAATTATTCCAATGCGACTTCGAAAGACTAAGTTTTCACGCTTACAGTCGTGAAAACAAAACGAAGGTAAATGTGCAAATGTCGCAAAAATAAAAGTGTCGTTTATTTGAAAATTGCGACGAAAAATAGATGTTTGCAAAACATTGGTGTAGGCAGCTTATAAAACAGTGAAAAAAAGAGGATTGGTTGCCAACACACTCAAAGAAGACACAAAACTTTCCGAAAAAAAACTAAGGCGAATAAATCCTAAGTTAGCACCATTGGTCCAAGCTGAACTCAAAAAGATGTTGGATGTTGGCATCATTGCTCCAACAAGGCATTCTTCATGGTGTTCTAAATTAGCATTAGTTCAAAACAAAAATGGGGGAATACCACTATGCATTGAATTTAGAAATCTAAATCTAGCATGCATTAAAGATAACTACCCCCTACCCAACATGGAAACTCTATTGCAAAGAGTTACTAGTTCTAAAATAATGTCCATGTTGGATGGATTCTCTGGTTATAATTAGGTGTTGGTGAGGAAGGAAGATCAAAATAAAACAACCTTTACCACACCATGGGGCACTTTTGAGTACCTAAGAATGCCCTTGGGCTTATTAAACACAGGTGCTACCTTTCAGAGGGCCATGGATTTTTCCTTCCATGAATTAATGGGAAAAAATCATTCAAATCTATCAGGATGACTTAACTATTTTCTCAAAAGAGAGATCAGATCATGTGGGTCATCTTAGACAAGTGTTTGAAAGATTTCAGATATATGACATCTCTTTGAATCTGACTAAATCAATTTTGAGTGTTGATGAAGGCAATTTGTTGGGTCATATCATTGTAAAGGATGGGGTAAAAATAGACCCAGAAATGGTGCAAGCCATACAAGGAATCCCTTTGCCCCAAACCAAGAAATCCCTCTAGTCTTTCCTTGGTCAGATCAAATTTGCTAGGAGGTTCATCCAAAATCTAGTCGATACCGTGAAGCATATCCTCAAACTCTTGTAGAAGGATGTCAAGTTTGGGTGGATAGAAGAAGGAAGACAAACCTTTAAAAACATTAAGGACTCAATTGCTAAATCTATTGTGCTAATTAGTCCAAATTACTCTAAATACTTTCATATCCTCTCCTTTGATTCTGAAGATACTATAGCAAGGGTGTTTCTCCAAAAGAATGACGAGGGTCAAGGGAAACCCATTGCTTTCATTAGAAAGACATTAAAAAACTACGAGCTTAATTACAAAACTAAGGAAAAGCAAGCATATGCATTGGTCATGTCCCTTGAGCATTTCCGGGTTTACATAGGATATTCAAAAGTTGTGGGGTATGCACCTCACCTAGCAGTAAAAGATATCCTTGGACAACAAGATTGCTTGGGGGTCAGGGGAAGTGGGTCTCCAAGATACAAGAGTATGACTTAGAGATAAAACCCACTAATTTAATCAAAGGTCAAGGATTAGCTCAAATGCTAACATAAGGAAATGAACAAGCTTTGGGCCTAGTCTGTCAAAACAATCTATATAGACCAGTCTTATCATCATAACTTCAAAAGTTAGAACAACACAAATGGTATATTGATATCATTTTATTTCTTTCTAATCTCACATGCCCAAATCATTTAATTGGTCATAAAATAAGAGCATCGAGGTTGAAAGCAACTAAGTATTGTATCATACAGGATGGATTGGGGTGGAAGAACCCTGATGGGGTGATACTTAGGTGTGTTGATGAGCTTGAATCCAAAATACTTTTGGTTGACTTTCATTCAGGATTTTTTGGTGGGCATTTCACAACCAAAACTACTTCCCACAAAATCCTCAAAGCAGGTTACTACTAGCCTACTATATTTTCAGATGTGCATAAAATGGTTAGGGGTTGACAACAGTGTCAGTTGTTCACTGGGAAGCAAAAACTAACATCCTTACCCTTATAACTAGTAGTGGTAGAAGCCCCTTTTCAGTAGTGGGGGCTTGAATTTATTGGTCAGTTTAAAGATAATTCAAGTAATGGCTATACTTGGATAATCACAACAACTGATTATTTTACAAAGTGGGTAGAAGCCATACCCACCAAGTCAACAACCGACAAAGTGGTCATGGATATTCTTGAATATAAGATTATCTCAAGGTTCGCTATGCCAACAAAGATAACCATTGATAATGCCAAGGCATTTAGTTCAACATAATTATCCTCATTCTATTTCAAGTACGGCATTATATTTTCCCACTTTGTGGATCTTGGGTAATAAAAAAGGGCAAAGGACTGTGTGGCTAGTTTAATTAAGAACTCATTTTCATTATTGCTTAAACCACTAAAAAATGGTGAATTGTGGAGGCTAGAAGGGGTTGAAGTCGGGGACGGTTTCATGGCACTAAGTGTGTTTCATGACACTAAGTGTCCTCTTTGTTGAGCACCCAACACATTGGATCTGACCTGCGAAGCTAGGAGAGAACCTTGTTGTTCTCTTGTTGAACACCCAACATTTCCTCTTGGTTAAAAGGATAAGGATTTGGGGTAGTCACATAGCTTAGGTTTGCTACAACTTACATTTAATTCCCCCTAAATAAAAAGAGACCTAAAAATATAGTAAAAGTAACCTATACACTTGCTCAACTTTTACTTTTCATTGCAATTTCCTTTTAACAATTTATTTTCAAGTATTTAAATTCCATTTATTTTTTGAAGTATTCTTTGTTAATTATTTCAAGCATTATTTAATTCTTTGGGAAGTAATTATTTATGTGTAAAGTTATTTTTTGAATCATTTTGTGGATAACTTTATTCTTTATTTCAAGTTGTAAAATTATTTTTTGTGAATATATTTCAATAAGATAATTTTGATAGTCTTTAGGCACTTGTCTAAATTGTTGTAAAAAGTTTTGCTTGTCATTGAAGGAACTACATATTGCATGGTTGATTTTCATTGGGTTGGGTCTCCCTAATCAATAAATTAATTAACTCCTAGAACTAATAAACCTTCACATAGTTTAATAGAGTCTACCCCCCTTGGCTTCTGTAGGAGTGAGCCTAGATAGAAGGAGTCCAAATTGAGGTGGTAGTGGGTCTAGATTCAAGTTTGTGCCTCCAATGACACACCAAGTGGGTTGGATACTTCTCCACATTTGTAGGTGTGTATTAGGACGTCAACAATGTCCTTCGAAGCAAAAGAAAATATGATGAAATCCTTAGCAAAATTTGGACTGACCAGGACTGGTGCGACAATTATTGCTTCCTTGATACATTGGAAGGATAGTTTACCTTCATTGTCCCATTCTAAATGGGCATCCTTCTTTAACAATCTGTTAAGTGGTTTAACAATCTTGGCAATGTTTAGAATGAACCTCCTTACAAAGTTAATTTGGCCAAAGACAGATTGCAAGGATTTCTTGTCTTTAGGGAGAGGGATCTTCTTGGTGGCTTCAACCATGAAAATATCTATTGTGATTACATCCTTATATATAATATGACCCAACAACTTTCCCTTGTCAACACCGAAAAATTGATTTCTCAGGGTTGAGAGAAATTCCATATTCCTTGCACCTTTGGAAAATCGTCCTTAAGTGTTGGATATGTTGATCACCCTTTTTGGAGATAACAATTAGATCATCATGATACATATCTATAAGTTTCTTGATCAAATCCCTAAAAGCATAATCCATGGCACGTTGGAAAGTGGCCCTTGCATTGGTTATTCCAATGGGAATTCTCAAATACTTATAAGTTACCCAAGGGGTGGTGAAAGCGGTTTTTATTTGGTCATTCTCCTTTACCAAATACTTGATTATATCCTGAGAAACCATCAAGCATGGAAATCATTTCCGCTCCGGTGATCCTTTGCAAAAGATACTCCATGTTTTGTAGAGGATAGTTGTCTTTAAGGGAAGCCTTGTTCAAATTTTTGAAATCCACACATATCCTGATCTCACCAGTCTTTTTCCTAACGATGACTAGATTAGACGCTCGAGACGAATATCTATTAGGCTCAATTATTCTTGCCTCAACCATGTTTTGCAAATCCTTTTGGACCTGTGGGGAAACCTTTAGGTTCATCTTCCCGAGCTTCTGTCTAAAGGGTTTCATGCCATCTATAAGGGGAATAACGTGTTGTTTGACGTCTTCTTGGTAAACCTTTAGATATTCATAAGACCAAGCAAAGACATCCTTAAATTCTGTAATGAGGGCAATTAACTTTTCCCTTTCATCGAACATTGTTCCTTTTCCAAACTTGATCATTTCTGGGGATTCCTTGGTGCCAATATTGAATTTAGTGATCTCATCATCAATTTTGCTTGACGCCCTCCCTTTATACATGTTATTTCGATAAAAAAGGTTCTCTAAGGAGACGATACCTTTAGGTAGGGGTCCATTAGCTAAATTAATGATCTCAATATTTCCATCTTCCACTAATAGGTTTATCTGGGCTTATGAGAATTCACCTTCATTCTAGAGAAAATGCAAAGTCTGGAATTCATTATCAAAAGCTTGTCAATGTTCCAAGTTATCAGGTAGTGAGGGCCTATAATTTACTTCCACCTTGTATAGACTGATTTCCTTGAGAATTTGTAGGGTGGAAGCAGAAAAAACAAGGTTGTATACCAAATGATTCTCTTCCCTAGGGATGGATTCAATAAAAAAGTTTTCAAATTTCTTCATGGCATCCCAAACGACATCTTTGTAATGTTTCAACCTTGGGTTTTTAGTAGAGAATTTCTTGTTAACTTGTGAAACGATTAAGTCAGAGTCCCCTCTCACATGCAGGGACTTGATGTTCATATCAATGACAAGATTCACGCCTAGGATAATGGTTTCGTACTCGGCGATGTTTTTTGAGCATTTAAAATCAGGCCTGCACGAGAAAAGGGTAGTCTCATTGTCTAGTGATCTCAAGACTATTCCTGCACTCGATCCTGCAATTGAGTGCGCACCATCAAAATCTAAGCCCCAAAACCCTTCCTTCTTTTCCTCATTAAGGAAAAGGGAGCTTTCCAAAATGAAGGTGCTACAAATCCCCTCCTCTAGAACCTAATGGGTTATGTTGACGTGATTTACAATATCTTCCTTTTTGGTCTTGTTTGGGGAAAGAACGTTCTCCTCACTTTTGATGATACCGCTTTCTTTCTCTTTGTGTGGCTCTGTCATGACTTGTCGAATATGTTGTAAAAACGTTTCTTCAGCATGCTTTGTTGCTCATTTCCTTTAAACCTTCAAAACCTCATTTGTTGGGGGAGGTGCATTTTCTGATGTTGGTTCCTTTTCTTTACCCAACAGTCTCATCATGCGATCAACAACTTTTTTAGCAGTCTCCTCTTGTTCTTTCTGCAGTTATGTTCTGATATCACGGGGATGGTCCATTATGACAAAGTCATCAATTTGATTAATATGAAAGGTCTCTTCAAGATAGTCCTCCTCTTGCACGAGAGACAAGGTTATTTCTCTTCTATCTCACATGCCCTTTGTTGAGATTCAAACAAAGTTATAGGGAATCCCTTTCCAATTATAACTCCATAGGGGTTTCTCATGGTTGAGATGTAATACTTGAGGATGGTACTTTGGGAAGGTTTGAAGTCTTGATGAGAATTCCTTATGAGGGTATTGAATCTATCATTGAAATCCCTTATACCTTATCCTGAATTTATTTTGTAATTATAGAATTGATCGTAAAGGGAGTGATAATCCTTGTTTTTTCCAAATATTTTGGTAAAATGTTCTTGAAAGATATCAAAATTCGTGATTTTTGTTGGAAGATTGGTTGTTGTCATTGATGCCAACCCTAGTCATTGGTTTTGGACTGCAAGATTGATGAAGGTATTTGGACATGAAGGACAATGCACATGCAGATACAACACCCATGGATGGATAATATAAATCATGTTGTTTATAGTGGTATGTGTCACATCACGTGGATCCTCATGGTTGAGGAGAAATGAATTTTTGAAGACGACAAAGTGAATTGAAGAAGGAAGTACATGTAGGCCCTGATGATAATTAAAGAAAAGAATTACAAAATAAGAAAGTGTCAGGTCAGTGCTAATGTTAAAAGGAAGTGTCATAAAGGGTATAAATAAATATCATTATACATTCATTATATACACAAGTCTAATTTCAGAGGAAATCAGAAGTAAAGAAGGCCGTATTTCAAAGGAGGATGAAGTCTTTTGGTGATGTGTTCTAAGGTATGTTATTTTCAGGTCATCTTACCATTTTTGCTATAACATTTTTTATAGAATGACTCAAATGGTGAAATTGCTATGGTATTGAGAGGACATATCAATGTATCTGTGGTAAAAGTTTCAGCTCTTGATTTTCTATAATTATGGAGATACACTGTGTGGAAGATAAGGTATTTGACCAGTCTTGAAGCTAGTCAATAAACAAGTGTTCTGGGTAAAATAATCATAATTTCTTCACAGAGCATCCAAATGAAGTGGGACCAATTGCATTGGAAAGAGTACAGACTGTAGTTTCTTGTGTGTGAGTTTCAGAATCTGATGTTAAATATTGAGAGTGGGGAATTATGTACAAGTTTTCTCTCCTGAATAAACCAAAATTGAATAAAGTCTACCATTCTTTCTATAAATTATTTTTGGGGAGGATTCAAGGAGTGAAACTTGGAGGAGTTTCAGAGAATACATTGATTAATATTATCTACAGGATCAGAGTATTCCAATAATTTAAGAATTACATAAGTTGAAGAAGTCTCAAGAAGCATTATCAGGCTCTATGCGATGGTTGGTTGATGGTGATGATTAAATGTAAAGTTTTATTATCTCTCATATATTCTTGGGTGGAAGGAAGGGGCAAGGATGGAGAGTTCAACTCTCTCTTGATATTGGAGGATTGTATCTTCCTCTTGGATTTTTATCCCTCCCTTTACATTTGGAAGCTATAGCTACCTTTGGAAGTCATTACTTCCCTTGAACACTAACTATTGATTATTTCTCATATATTATGCATGGTGTATTGTGGTCTACTGGTTTAACTATTATACTATTGTTCATTGATAATTGGATATAATTGAATGGTTTAAGTATAAGTTTAAAATGTTTGTAAATTGTACTTGATATTGATTCACCCCCCTCTTAGTATCAACAATTGATATCAGAGAAGGTTGCCTTCAAAACAATTTAACCACTGGAAGGAATATCCTGAGCAGAGATGGATGACCATGAGCACATTTCAAATGGGATTCAAAAATTTGATGGAAGAAATTATTCATACTGGAGTGATAGAGTGAAAATGTACCTAATGACTTTGGGAGTAGACATTTGGTACTCAGTTGTAAATGGCTATGTAATCCCAACTAATGCTCCAACCGATCCAAATGAGAAGAAGCTTATGAGTTGTAATTCAAAAGAGAGACATGTTATTCTAGCAGCATTGGCACCAACCATTGCTAGCAAAGTGATGGTCTACAACACTGCTAAAGAGGTATGGGACAAAATCAAGAGTATCTACGAAGGTGATCCAAAAGTTAATCAGGTCAATATTCAACAACATAGAGAAGGATTTTAAAATTTGAAGATGAATGAAAAGGAAGATATTGCAACCTATTTTCTTAGAGTTGATGAAGTTGTTAATTCTATCAGATGATTAGGTGAAGAGCTCGATGAATCCTTGGTTATACAAAAAGTGTTGAGATCACTTCTCTGAAGTATGATGCTAAGGTCAACGCCATTGAAGAAACTAGGGACTTGACCAAAATGACAATGGATGAATTACATGGGTCTCTTATAACATATGAAATGAGAACAGGTACAGAAAGTGACCAGCCAAACAATGAAGTAGCCTTTAAAGCCATAAAGAAGACAAAAGACAAGGATAATGACCTTGATGAAGAAATAACAAATTTCATAAGAAGGTTCCAGAAGGGAAGTGGAAGATACAAAGGTAAGTCTCCTCTCAAATGCTTTAACTGTGGTAGAATATGACATATTGTTGAAAACTGCTACTATAAAAACAAAAATCTCAACAATAAAAATAGCTTCTACTCCAAGGATGATGACATCTCCTCAGATGAGAGTGATGAAGAAGATAATGATGGAGGAGAAGTCCTCTTCATAACCTAAGAAACCTAGGATGATGATCACAATAATTCTAAAGAAGAAGAAATCATTTGTGAAGAAGATTCAGATGAAGAAACCAACCTTGATTCCTTTTGGGGATACAAAGAAAATGCAGAGAGTGAACAAGAAGATGAGAATCTTGAAAAGTTGAAGCATGTTGACTAAAAATAGAAAGCTTAGAAACACAAACATAATATTAAAAGGTGAATTGAGTAGTTCTGAAGAAGAGAATTACAAGATTGAAAAGACCATTAATAGCTTGAAGGAACAATTAGAAGATTATGAGAAATTGAAAGAAGAATTGGATCACACAAAAGGGGAGCTACTATTGACAACAAAAAAGTTCAAAAAGTTCAAAAAAAGAACTGAAAAATTAGATGACATCCTTAGCAGTCAAAGATCTCCAAATGACAAGACATGACTAGGATACAATGATAGTTTGAAGACAACAAAATAAGAGAAGGAAGTTGAAAATGATGAAAACAACACTCCAGAACAAGTTGAACAACAAGATAGAAGACTAGAATTCAGAAGGAATGAGACATCAAGAAGATCCTCTCCCATCAGGTATGAAAGCAATCATTATGAAGGAAACTACAGAAGAATAGATCGTGAACCCAGATGGACCACACCACAAAGAAGACCACTTATGCCCAAGTATCAAAATTTCTTTCTTGGACATTGTTATACTAGTGGAAATTTTGGACACAAGGCAATCAATTGTAGAATCAATGAAAGGAATAACTATGAAAGCTACATGAATGGTGAAAATAGTAGATATGGAAATGTTTGTAGACCGATCAACAAAAAATATAATCCATTTGAAACATTAATCGATCAAAATATTGTATGTTACAAGTGCAATAATCTTGGTCACAAAGCATGAGATTGCAGAGAGATGAAGGAAGATAATCATATGCCAAATTTTTGTATGCCAACTACAACATGGAAAAGGAAAGAAATTCCACACAATGAAAATTGTCGAATAGCATTCGTCTCTAAAGAAGGCAAAGAAGAATATGAATGGTTCATATATAGTGGGTGCTCATCTCATATGACCGGAGATCAAAGCAAATTTGTCAGCTTGAAGAAAAAGGGTGGAAATGCTGCATTTAGAGATGACTCATCTACCAAAATACTTGGAAAAGGAATTGTAAATCTTGGAAGTGAAAATGTAAAAGCAAGAAAAGTCCTATTGGTTGAAGATATAAATCATAATCTCCTCAGTGTCAGCAAAATATGTGATCAAGGATACACTCTTACGTTTGACTCCCGAAATGTAAAATCAGAGAAAATAACTCAGGAAGATTGGTTGCAACTGCAACAAGAAGACCAAACAACATACGCATCCTTGACATGAAGAAGAGAGAGAATACAAAAGCCACACAAAAGGATTCCAAGGAATAAAAAGTCCCAAAGACCAAAAATAAGGATGAAGTATTATTGAGTGCCACATGTTCAGGGGGAGCAGCCCCAAAGAAGAAGGTTACCTTTTGCCATTAAACTCAGGGGGAGAATCCCTATCCTTTTCCATTGATGTCAAAGGGGGAGAGAAATTGGGATCATGATGATAGGGGGAGCATGAGTGTTTCCATCAATGACAAAGGGGGAGATTGTTGGAAGATTGGTTGTTGTCATTGATGTCAACCCTAGTCGTTGGTTTTGGACCGCAAGATTGATGAAGGTATTTGGACATGAAGGACAATGCACATGAATATACAACACCCATGGATGAATAGTATACATCATGTTGTTTCTAGTGGTATGTATCACATCACGTGGATCCTCATGGTTGATGAGAAATGAATTTTTGAAGATGACAAAGTGAATTGAAGAAGGAAGTACATGTAGGCCCTGAAGATAATTAAAGAAAATAATTACAAAATAAGAAAGTGTCAGGTCGGCCCTAATGTTAAAAGGAAGTGTCATAAATGGTATAAATACATATCATTATACATTCATTATATACACAAGTCAAATTTCATAGGAAATCAGAAGTAAAGAAGGCCATATTTCAAGGGAGGATGAAGTCTTTTGGTGATGTGTTCTAAGGTATGTTATTTTCAGGTCATCTTACCATTTTCACTATACTGTTTTTTCTAGAAAGATTCATATGGTGAAATTGCTATGGTATTGACAGGACATATCAAGGTACCTTTGGTAAAATTTTCAGCTCTTGATTCTCTATAATTATGGAGATACACTATGTGGAAGATAGGGTATTTGACCAGTCTTGAAGCTAGTCAATAAACATGTGTTTCGGGTAAAACAATCATAACTTCTTCATAGAGAATCCAAATGAAGTAGGAACAATTGAATTGGAAAGAGTACAGATTGTAGTTTCTTTTGTGGGAATTTCAAAATTTGATGTTAAATATTGAGCGTGGGGCATTCTATACAAGTTCGCTCTCCTAAATAAACCAGAATTGAATAAAGTCAACCATTCTTTCTATAACTTCTTTTTGGGGAGGATTCAATGAGTGAAACTTGGAGGAGTTTCAGAGAATACATTGAGTAATATTATCTATAGGATCAGAGTATTCCAATAAGGGAATAATTACATAAGTTGAAGAAGTATCAGGAAGCATTATCAAGCTCTATGCGATGGTTGGTTGATGGTGATGATTTGATGTAAATTTTTATTATCTCTCATATATTCTTGGGTGGAAGGAAGGGGCAATGATGGAGAGTTCAACTCTCTCTTGATATTGAAGGATTGTATCTTCCTCTTGGAGGTTTATCCCTCCCTTTACATTTGGAAGCTGTAGCTACCTTTGGAAGTCATTACTTCCCTTGAACAATAACTATTTATTATTTCTCGTATATTGTGCATGGTGTATTGGTGTAACTCTTATACTATTGTTCATTGCTTATTGGATATAATTGAATGGTTTAAGTATAAGTTGAAAAGGTTTGTAAATTGTACTTGATACTGATTCACCCCCCTCTTAGTATCAACAATTGTCCCATGGAGAATACTATCATACCATTACTTAGCCTTTCTGACAAGAGTGTAAGAGAAGAGTCTCATCCAAACATATTCATGTTGATCATAAGGTTCTAGAGTGTGGAGGAAGGAATCTAAGTGATCTTCAGTTGCAATGAGATATTCTTCTGAAAAGATAGGGAGCCACTCATTGAAGTCCTTTGGGAGTTTTTGAGGAGATCCAAGGATCTTTTTCATGTCCAAAAGTTTGTACACATCTTTGGCCCATGGGCTCCATGTAGCACTTGGGGAGGTGGGCACGGATGAGAGTGGAGGTAGTAGTTGAGGATGGAGGGATAAGAGAGGTAGATGGACAATCATAAGAAGTGTGAGATTACGGAGGATTGGATCTTTTGGGTGAAGGCTTATGACATCTGGAATTTTTTTGGGGGTCGGGTAATGCCTCTTTTGGGTATATCAAATAATGGAGTCACCAGATGAGCTCTAGGACAAGCTTATCAGGGGTGGAAGGGGAACACCCTTTAGGTGGAGTTGCCAAGAAAGCTAGGGAAAGGATTTGGGATAACTTTCCAAAGTGTCATTAGGGTCCAGAAGAAGATTCAAAATTCGTCCCTGTCAACAACGCCAAAATGTTATCACACAAGTTGTAGGTTGGG
This sequence comes from Picea engelmannii, assembly GCA_009831015.1. Classification (NCBI taxonomy): domain Eukaryota; kingdom Viridiplantae; phylum Streptophyta; class Pinopsida; order Pinales; family Pinaceae; genus Picea; species Picea engelmannii. The sequence goes on along the minus strand of ML781854.1, from coordinate 384,190 downwards.
AAAATCCTGACCCAACCACAAAATAGAGACAAATAAGAGAATACCTACCCATCGTCACCTTAGGAAAGTATTCCCGTCACTTTAGAGATGAAATAATCACCTCAAGGGGGGAATCCCGGTGACCTTGGGGGGAATGAGATGGAAAGTGAAGAGATGAAGGAGGGTCCCTCTATAGGTCAATATACTAAGTGCATAAATGGCTAGGAAAGAGTCTTGGTGGTAGCCAATGGTTTCCAAGAGGTATGAGTACCTGCAAAGGGGTGGTTGTACCTGCCTGAGATATAAGAAAAGCCAAGTATGCACATAATATGTTAGGTGGACCAACAAGTTAATCTTATTGTCCCTAATTTCAACAGTAAAAAATAATATATATCAGCAACAAAAAGATAGTAAGAGTTGCAAATGAAGATGATAAAAGTCTAGTAAAATAAGCAAGAGGAAAGCTAGCAAATACTATTTTAACTCAAGAATGAAAGAGCAAGACTCTAGCATGAAATAAGGCTGAAAGAAAAAGTATTGTAGAGATGTAATTTGCAGCATTATGGATGTAGAATTTAAGTTGTTACAACCAAGAGATAAACCATCAAAACTTGCCAACAATCCACCCAAAAAGTGTGTTGGACTTAGTAGATTATAGGGGAAAACTTTTAGTAACTTTAGACGCTTGAGTAGTGAGTTATTAATGAAATTGTGTTAGGGTTTCTGCAGCCCTAATGGCTGTAGAATAAAAGTTATGACAACAAAAAGAAGACCAAGAGAACTAAGATTCCTTAGAGGGGTTAGCCACCCCAAGGCATCCACAAAATAATCCAACTTGAACAAGATTGATATCTCACCAAAACACGTTTACCAATGCTAACAATTTTATTTCTCCAATGCAAAAATCAGATTAGTGCCTTCATAATTGGATGGATGGAGTCTTTAAAGCACAATTTAGATCAACAAGATCCCTAGGGGTGTAAATCCTATTACTCCCTAGGGTATGCCAATTAAACTAGGGTAAGTCTAGGAGGGTATACACACTTGTATTTCTCCTAGCAACCCTTGTCCAAGAATGATTTATAAACTTAACAAATGAGATGAAGCTTAATGGAGGGTGTATGCAACATACTCCTCCTAGGGTTTCAACCAACAATAAAAAAAAAAGCAAGAAATAACTAACAAGTGCATATATTTCCTTACCAATTCCAAGAGAGAGAGAGAGAGAGAGAGAGAGATCTAACCCTAGTTCACCAAGCATTTACTATTCAAGAGCAAGTGAAGAATCTTCCAAGAGGTGCGCACTACTTAACCACATCCAATCACCAAGAGATAACACCAAAGAACATTTACACAAGAGAGAGATACCAAAAATGCTCAAGAGGGTGCAAATTTCAGCCAACTAGTCTTCTCACAATGGGAGAACTATGATAAAAATGAAATAGAGTTGATCTCTATTTATACAAAATAATCCAAACATAGTTTGCCCACTTAAGTTAGGGTAAACAAAAAACAAGGGGACAACAATCCTTATTTAGCCCCTTTACACAAGTAATTCATCTTTAATCCAAATTTAAATTTTAAAAAGTGCACAATAGAAACCCTAAAATGACGTCCCCCTTCTAAGGATGACATTTTGACCCTTTGAGCAAGTCGTTGGAGTAGAAGTTTGAAGTTGTTGGGGTTTATAGAGCCTCCCTTTCATGCGCTATAACCTCCTTAAGTCTTCTCCCACCAAATCATGCCAAGTGTCAAGAAGTAGCAACTTCATCACCACCAAACCCTAGTCCCAATGGTAACGCCAACTCCTCAAAGGTGACGTTTTAGCCCCTCCAAGCAAATTGTTGGGCATGTGAGGGCTAGGCAAGGTCCTCCAAGTTGTCCTCTAGGCCTTCAAAGGCATGCCTCCATGATCTGACATGTGGGCCCTTGGAATCCAACCTGTGGGCTTCAAGCCCCATGGAAGCCCAAGCTAGGCTTGTTCCTCCATAACTGTCCACTAGTTGGGTCCTGCAAAGACAAATGGATACGCCCTCCAAGGATCTCAAGTCAAAACATCATGATAAGTAAATCAAATCAATAAAAGAGCCATCTAAGAAAGTACATCCAAACCACCTCATCAAAATAAACTAATGCTCAAATACCCTATGCAATTTACCAAGTTTAGGTATGAGAGGGTTGACAAAACGACCTATTGGGTTAATCGTACCTCAAGTCTAGGGGTTTTTCTCAAGGGGACCTCCTTCTAAGTCATGTGGATGAGGTGTCATGGATAAGGGGAAGAATTTTGGGCGTGGGGTTCATGACATACAAGGGGTTGTAGTGTCCCACTTATGGGTGCCTTTGTAGAGGGTGTGTTGCACCTTCGTTTTCAATGCATCCTTTTTCCAAGCCCATTCATTCACATTAATTAATTAATAATCCAAAACCTTGGGTAGTCCCTATTGGTGAATCGATTAGCTTGGGGGACAATACGACAAGTCCACTTGAAGCTAGAAGTACACAAAGATCCATATGAAAGGAAAGAAAGGGACACCGCATACGTGTACACACCTCAACAACTAGGGACATTTATATAATGTTAATTTTCTTTTGCAGGTTTTTAATTTTTTAGGATAATCTTTTCATTGCTCTCAAGACCTCTTTGGGCGAGCATCTAGAAGGTTCATAATCAAGCTTTTATCTTTTTCCAGCCACAAGCCTTTGGGCCTTCAACCCCTTCTTCCCATGAAGTGAGGGACAATCCCTTCTTGGGTCAGTACACCCGAAAAACCCAAAAGGTGAGGAGATGAGGGGATGCAGTGTGGAAAGTGGCAAGTATAGTAGGGAATGGCACAATGACTCGTCAAAAGGACCTCCCAGTAGTACCTATCCCTAAGGGTGACCCACTTACTAGGGCGCAATGTCAACCGCCAAGGTGAAATAGGTCAAAGAGCGTAATGTCCAAGCAAATGTCACACAATCAAAAGCAATAATAGACGTAACAAACTCAAATGCTTAAAATATTGAAATGACACTCAACATAATACTTGACTTGTACCTCATGGAACAAGACCCAATGTTTTCCGGAGGCCAGTTGGTGTGGTGGATACCATTGTGATCAATTTGGAGCTGTGGTGGTGAGGTGGGTCTCTGTCTGTGCAAGTGGAGATTGTTGGTCAAATTGTCTCTTGATACTCCATGTCTGCAACCTGAGGGCCTCAAAACATCATCTCTTTAGTTATCTCACAAAATGGGGATAATAGGATCCATTTTGGATCAATATCATCCAGTGATGACGAGTCCCAGATATCCTCAAACTAAGAACCACCACCACATAATTTATCTGGAGTATTGGTATGCCCAAAAATGACTCCTTGCTATGTAGCTCCCAAATCAGAACCTAGTCTTGTTGCTCTTATGTCATCATATCCACCACCGATTGTCTTCATAGAATTAGCATGACCCAAGAGGCTGATGTTTGAACCAGAGTGCATCTTTTCAGGATTTGAACTAAAACTCGGACTTGGCATGCCTAATGCTCCATGGGTAATACCATGATTCCTTTCCTGTCTGAGATTCTCTACAACTTTTGGACCAATTCCAGAATTCATAGCTGCTTTATGAGAGAGGGCAAGGTGCCATTTACTGAATTCCTACCATGCTTAAGCCGGTGTTAGTCGCATCAGTCATTTCACCTTTATTTGACCTATCTGTTACATGTCTCTCTGACAAGATCTGTTCAGGCATTCTTGTCGAAGGATTCATCTTTTTCTTGTTAAAGAATGATCTGTTCGTCCAGAATAATTGTGGTGTGTGCTTAGCGGAGAAGAATCCCATTCATCATCTTTTGATGTTCTTGCGATGTTCTTGCTGGTGAGGAAAAATGCCGAAGAGGAGATTTATTTGTATCCCTTTAGTTTGGTGAAATATTGTGAGGCATAACTCAAATATTCTAATGCCAGTTCCAAAATATCATCACAGCAGATAACCACATATCTAATACAGCATAGCACAGAACTCTCCAATGCCTGCAAACTTAGCCAAGTAACATTGCACACATGTCGACTCCATAAACGTTTCACCAGGAGTTAATACTTTTCACTGCACTCTCAGGATGTGTGACTGGTGCCAATTACAATGTTGCAAAATAAGGCGGAATTAGCCCTCCTGACCCCTCAGATCTTTGGTAGGACTGAAGACTACCATGCTCATGTCAAGTTTTCAGCTGGTGTCATCATGAATACCTTTGTCATATCTTCGAAAGAACTTCAGAGAACCCCTATGATATTACCTAACAAATTTATGGGTAAGAGGCCTGACATGCTGCCGCCTGCACTGCTGAGCCACAATCCCGTTGGCACAGTTGGAACAATATACATGAAATTAGGTTGGCAGCTGTTATGATCTTGGACTTTGGAATTAGTTGTTCTGTACAGGTCTGATACAACTCGTATCATATGGCAAAGTGGAACCAAAGCTATGAAGGAATTGCAACCTAAGTGGAATGACCAAAATATAACTTTCTTTTGAAACTTGATGACCTTGAATGATTAGTTGCAAGTTGGAGTACTGATCATATTGTTTGGTTTTTGAACCCAGTAGAAAGATTGTTTTGATTTTGACTTTCTTTTGAAACAAAATGATGTTAGGACTTATATCAATATAAACTTTCTAGGCAATATTTTTTATGCTGGTCATTTGTGTCGCTGGCTTGCATGGTCAAGGATTAGCAAATGCTTTATTTGTTTGACATAGATTGATTTAGAATCTTAGAATATGAGGCTTTCTGTTTACCAGGATTTTTAAATTTATGCTCTTCTAAAATGTTATTGCTTCCTCTAGTTAATAAGATTTTAACTTGAGATTACCTACAATACAAATGAGATATGTTGGAAGCTAGAAGGTATGAGAAATGTGTTGTTAAGGATTTGGTTCACTTCACTTAGTCTGATTCTGAGTTTTCAGTCCACATATGAGCAGGTCTGGTTCTTTCAGATTGCACTCCAGATATGAGCAACTCAAGTGCCTCCTTTGCAAGGTAGACAATCACAGTATGAATTTGTATGTATTTTCTATGAAGGTAGGAAAACAATTTAATGTTTGCCAGGAAATATAGAACTGGAAATAAAAGAATTTGAGTTCCACCTAGTATGGCAATTAGATTATTTGGAATATAGCTTGCAATTTAGCCATTGCAATAAGAGGATTTGAAAAAAAGAGCAATGTTCCTTTCATCTAGGACTAGATGGATACAATTATTAATGTTAGGGATATTATGGTTTGCATCAGAGTTAAGACAAAGTGCTTTGGCTGATTCAAGTTCAAAAGTTTGCAGATCTCTTTCTAAGAATAATAGCAATATCAAGTGGAAGGTGTTACCGTTCAAGTTCACATCGAAGGTGCCAAAGTCGGAGACTCCCAAGTCACTAGATGTGAACCTAATGACAACTTGGAGTGGTGATCCACCGTCCCCTGAATGACACACTCCCACTCTTTACGTTGGAATGATCTCCAACAAAGGGGGGCTTTCCTAAACAGCTAAATCTCAAACGAGGGTAAGGAATTGAAGGGTATGAGAACTTAGAGTGAATCTGGTTTGTTTGATAGATATGGTTTTATTTTCCGGATTTGAGGTGAAATAATAGAACCTATGGATGCAATATTAAAGTGTTTAGAAGGTTCTATATGATGCTGGAAATTGAATGCTGATTTTTGGGTACCTTCCAGCTCTTGTATGCTTCATAACCAATTAGATTTAAACATGCAAAAGGGAAGAAATTTCTGAATGTAATTAAATCTACTCTTGCCAAAAATATAGGTTATGAATACAGATTTTTGAGAGATTAAAGGAGTCTTTAGACCTCAAGTAAAATACCAATATAGAGGACTTATTGATATGAAACTTAGGTCTTCTACAGCCAACAATTTGCAATGAGGTGGCTGAAAACTAATCTGGAATTTAGTTTGAAAAGGGAGGGTTTGATGCACATGTTTGGGTGGTTCCATTATTAGATGTGTCTTACTTGACATGATTCTTGTGACTTATGGACCCTTGGAGGGAACATTTGTTTGTCATTGCAGGACCTTTCGCGGTGGATAGGTATTCATGAGGAGATGACTCTGTTTGGACCTTCATGGGGGCTTTGGAGCCCAAGGATGGATGCATAAACCCCATGTCTGGGGCAGGCTTGCGATCACCATTTGCATATTGAAGAAGGAGGTCGTTGCCTTTGGAGGCACTCTGGCATGGCTAGGAAAAGAGCTCCCACCTCTCTCCACCTGGATGTTGGCCTTTGGAGGCTTGGACGTCACCCTACTATCCCATGATGTCACTTAGAGCTTGAGGCTTTGATGGAGGAGGGATTGACATGATGGTTGGCACATGTGGCATGATGATGGGCCTTTGGAGGCCTAACATTGCACCTTTTCACATCAATGTTTCAATTTGGGAGCTCAACATCACCGCAAAAGGGGATGATGTCACCCTTCAGGGTTTTATTTTTGTAAAAAAATGAATTTTGTATATTTTGAATGATCAGGGGATCAAATTTTGCTCAATTTTCAAAGTGCTCGGAATGCGACGAAAACAGTTCCATTGCGTCCGTCTCGTCTTCCTGATTCCGGCGGTATATTTACTTTGTCAAATGGACGCCGTATGGAGAAGATATCGCGATCTGTTCGCCAAGCCAAATAGACAAAAATTTGATGCTGATTGTACCTGTCTGTACAGTCCGTACAGTCCGTACGGTCTGATGTGGCAGGGCCATACAGTCCGTACGATGACGTGTCGATGGTATTTATATGACCGTGTTCTATATAGTGTAGCCCGACCGTTGGCACGGGATTTGTAACATATATTCCGTGGGTATTAACACATGTAACCATATTTCAATGCGCGCGGGGTTTACTATGTGTGGAGCCCCTGGTCGCGGGGTTGTATATTTGTATTACCATGTTCCCATGAATCGGAGCACGGGGGGGGGGAGGGGTTGGTTACGCCTGTTACCACTGTTAACCCCCTATTTGCCAAACCTACGGTCATATGCGCCATACGCCCAGGTGCCGAGGCGGTTAGGGGTTGGCGGGCCCTTAACCGTCCTACGGTTTGCACCGTTGACGCGGTTGCGCCTGGTGCCAGGTTTATACACTTTAAAATGCGTGTGATCCAGGTTCATTGAGAAAGGGTACGAATTGTAGAACTAGAGACAACAAGCTTGAAGAGGGAGACTTCCAGGAGGCCTAACTTCTTCATTTTTCGACCGATTGAGGTGCCGAAAGAGCCCATACAGGGGTTTTGGGATGCTGGGAAGCCATTGGAGCAGTCGGTTTGTCAGTTTGAGCATTGTAAGACATGTTTTTGAGCACTTTTTGAGCAATTAATAATAATGATCCATTGGAAGCTGGACCAGGAGATGTAGCCCATAAGAG
>ML781854.1:342722-371240 GCA_009831015.1 Picea engelmannii | reverse complement strand
AATTAATAATAATGATCCATTGGAAGCTGGACCAGGAGATGTAGCCCATAAGAGGGGTGAACTCCTTTATCAATTGTTGTGCTTATGTGTTTATGTTCATTGATTATGTTGCTGTCTATGTGTAATTTTCATAAGTAATCCTTAATTTATGTGTTGCAAACTGATCCATTGTATTTAAACACATGACATTTCACTTGCAATAATTTTTCAAGTTTTTCAAGTCTTCTTCATTTTTAGATCATTGAATGAGAAAAATAAGAAGTAGGCTCAATTATTGAAAATAAATGACTTTTGGGTTAATGGTGGCTAGGATTTCCCATATAACTATGGATAGCTACCATTCATTTTTCATCATAACTCTTCCTCACACAAGAGGATCAAGTCTGAAATTTTTTGCTATCTTGGAGCTATTGGTCTCTTTTACTAGTGCACACCTCTTGGAGGACATGTTTTGGATGCTTCTTGGATGATTTATGGTGGAATTTTATGCAAACTAGGGTTTTGTGCTTGATCATTCTTGGGGAAGTAAGTAAAATTTGCAATTTTCATCTCATGTTTTGAATGTTTATGGTAAATTTTACTTGTTCATATTGTAGATTATGAAATTTCTTGTTTAAAACCCTAGGAGAGGAACATAAATTGTTTTTTCCTCTCTCTAGTTCATTCCACCCATTAAATTCTTAAGAGAATCTTGTCTAGGGTAATCTCCTAAATCCCTAAAGTGATGTCACTATAGGAGTCTTGTTCTAGAAACTTGTTGCTATTTATTTCAATAAGTATAAGGAAGAAGAAGAATTCGCTAGAGCCCAAAAGAGTTTGTTCTCTAGAAAAATTAATCTTTTAAAACTTGAAGTTTGAGGCCCTAAAGAGCTATCACCTCACACTTCATCTCATTATCCTTTGAACATATTATCATCATTATTTCTCCAAGTTATATTGCTGTTGTAATTGAATCCATGAGCCCAAACGTCACTATTTTCATTGATTTCTTGTGTAGGAATTGATCAAACAACTCTCATACTATATTCTTTAAAGCTTTTACTAACTTTTTCTAACCCTAGCTTACCTAAAATCACTAACTTTATTGTTGTTGTTGTTGCAAAACACTGCTACAACCATCTAATTTATTTCATTTTGTTGCATACACTAACTTAATACTAGCCTAACTTACTTAGAAATTGCTTGGAATAAGTGCTAATTGATCTATTGGATAAATGTTGATTTTTCACTGTCTTTTCATGCAATTCTGATCTATATTTCTTGTGGCTGTTATAAAATACTAATTTTTTGTTATAAACCATCATCTAGCTGCAATTTTACTTCATCCATTGTATATTTATGTTGTCTACTGTTGTTGAGGTATTTTATCATATTGGTACTTGGAAAGTGTTATATATACATGTTATATTGTTCTTGTTCCAGGCAGGTACACAAAACTCATACTTTTCCTCAATTTCACAGACTTAGAACTTTTGAATTAGGTAATCAGTGAGAGGTATCTCCAAATATGACCATACACTTATTGTCTGATCCCTTTAGGTTACCGGGGATGCCTCCCGTGGGCTGGACCTCATCCATCCCTAAAACATGGGGATTTTCTACTAAGGTGACAATGGTGGGTTATCTTGTAGTTATGCCAAATTTGATTTACTTGTCTTGGGCTTGGACAAGTAAAAATTGTGTGATGGCAGTTTGAAGAGTGTCTTGTTTGATACCATTACAGTGGGAGGAGCCACTTTTCAACCAGATGATGATATCCCTTACATTTTTCCTATGAACCCACATTCAAAGGTTGTTCTTCAGGATCCTATGACTGATCAGTGCTTGGATATCAGGGTTTATCATGATTCAGTCGAGCTAAGAATGATGGAGGTATTTCAGAAGGTAGATTTTAAGAGTTTCCACTCTCATGCATTCATGCTTATTACTGATGAAATATCATGTTCCAAATTCCAGCCAACAACCTTTAGTTATGCTTTCACTACTAAGTACATCAAGGCACCTTTTCGACATAGGGTATTTCTTGATTGGTTTCCCTGGAAGGTTGAATTTGTTGATTTTTCTTGCTTAATTGATCACCTGGCCACATGGTTACATTGGTCCTTTGAGTATGTTGATGTGATCATGGCAACTTTGAGGTGAAAATTTTTGTTTCTAGGGGTATTTGTCTTTCCTTTCCGCATGTCTTTTCAGATTTTCCTTCTTGCTAATTTTTATTTTTTTATGTTTTAAAACAAAATTTTAACATTCTATTTGTAGTCTTTCCATACAATATTTTAATTTCATCTTTAGCTAAGTGTTTTTGAATTTTTCCTTCTTATATCAACACATGGTCATGCCTGCCTTGTGATGTTGTAAGTTTTTCCTTTCATAGTATAGTGGCTCAACTCCCCCTTGGCTAGCACATGCCTTCTCTCACCCATTATTAGCCCCTCCATGCTCCTTCTCCCTCTTTATCTTTCCCCATGCGCTTCATCCTTCCTCCATTGCACATTACTCACCCATTTACTCTTCCTTTTCTCCTCAAGTGCGCCTTGCTTTCCTTCTCCCTCTCACATGTGTGGTGCATTTCTATTAGCTCACTCCACTCTTATCCTTCCATGTGCCACCTCTCCCTCTCCTATTTCCTAAGGCATCTCTCCTAGATGTGCCTCCCTAATCACTGTTTCCCCCACACATGGGATTGCATTCCTCATCCCTTCTTTCTCTTGTGCACCCTCTTCCATAAAATTTGGGGCGCAATCCTCTATTTACCTTCTACACGCATCCTCTATTCCTCATACTACTCCTCCCTCATTCCAAGCGTGTTTTATCTCCTTGCTAACCTCCACACATGCCACTTTTCATCACTTAAGTGTTGACATCTCATCTCCTAGAGTTTCCACCTCTTCCTCACATGCACATCCTTTCTCTTAGTGCGCCTATGTTTATCCCTCATGCATACAAAACCATTACATTTGGGAGTTAACTCCTTCTCCCACTCACCTTCCCTTCCCATGCGAACTATCTCTCTTCTCATGCGCATTGCTCACTCATGCTTAACCTCTCATGCACCTGACATTTTAGATTTACTCACATATGCACCTCATAGTTTCTCTTGGGAAGTGTGCCCCTCTTCACCTATATATTGGAGTGTTTTCTTTATTCTTTGAGGTTGGATATTTGTAGTAGCAATATACATACTTTCTTTCTCTCTTCTCTCATTCTTCTTTTATAGTCTAGCTACTCTTTTTTTGTGCGAGGATAACCATTGTTTCGGTGTTTTTTTCTTGTCTGTTGTGGTGCAATCAACCCTTTGCTGAGCCATTAATAAAGAAATGTCATGCTTGTATCGAGCTTTCATTTCCTGTCGGTATTGTGTCTCTACTTTGTGCATTGATTAGAGATCATAGCCTCTTATTGTGATTAGTTTTGATTTTTTAAGTGGTTTTCTTTCCTCTTTTTATTCATCTTTCTCACGCTAACATTGCAGGGATCCTTCCAAGTGAAATATATTATCTTTTTCCTAACATATTGGGTGGTTTTACATGCTGTTCAAGACAATTTGGCTGCTGTTTTTTGTGTTTCTTTTACAAAAAATCAGATCCAAATCAATAGTAAGGTACCTAGAGACTCCCCCTTGAGGTTGGCACGAACCAACCCGAATGGAGAAGAGGTTTTCCTATGAAAATTGGGGCATTCTCTCCTTGAATTATCCAAATTTCCTTCGCTTATTTTACACTTATATCAGATCTGATTGGAGGGTGAAAAAGTGTGCTAACAAATTGGCGTCGTTGTCAAGGAACGTATATCTTGGTGGCAATGATATTAATGAATTTTTACTTTATTTTCTATATTCTTTTTAGCTCACTTGATGACTCCACATGATACATGGAGGAATTCACTGGGGAATGAACAAATACATCCAGACTAGATCCAACAACATCCATTGGGGACTCCATTGAAGAAAGATAATGATTAATCAAGGGGGATGAATATAGGCATGGGATGCTGGATCTTGGGTATTTTCTTCACAATAAAAGTCAGGAAGATGAAACTATTTCTAAGTTCCATTTCAGATTTATCAATGCAAAGGATAAGATTCCCATCACATACCATCCATGAAACATCGTGTGGAAATATGCCTATGCTTTTGATCCAGAATTTCGTGATCTCTTTTTAAAGCAAGGACCAACAAATTTAGGACATGCCTTTTTGGCTACTCTAAGAATAGAGGAATACTTTTTGATTGTCTAGGGATTTCGGGAACTTTTTTATATTATAGAGGAATGCTATAGTGGAATCATACCAACATCTCTTCTTTTAGCTACCTAAGATTTGCAAAATGGAGTAGCTGCTATACAAGAGAAACTTTTATGTTATTAAGCTCTCAGAGATGAACATGATGATGATGGCTTAGGCTTGATTGATCAGGAACCAATAGCTGCACCACTTGATTCAAATGAAGAGTTCCAAGAAGATGAAGGTGGAGATTTGGATGTTCATGAGTGTTCATTAGTTCCTTCCATTAGTGATGATGAAAAATTTCAAGAGGAGGAACCACAAGTCAACTATGTCGAATTGGATTATCAAGAGACTTCATCTGAGCACATCCTCGTAGTGTTTCAGGAACAACTTGATTAGATACCATTACAATGGGAGGAGACTCATATAAAGAGTCTAGAACTCCATCTTGTAAATCATAACTCACCACTTGTGGTATCATCACTACTTGTCTTCTCTTCTCTCTCTTTCACTATGGAGTATTTGTGCACACTTTTGGAAGGATGATTTGTGGATGCTTTCTCTTGTTTTTATGGATGATATTTGAGCTAGGGTTTCTTCATGCACATTGACTTGTCTTAGTAAGTGTTCTTCATCAAGTTTATAAGCTTCTTCATGGTGTATTATGTTGGACGATCTATTAGATGTTTAATTGGTGCATGTTACCTTGTATGCTAGGTTCAATTTTTCTAGAAACCCTAGGAGGGATTAAGATTGTTTATCCCCCTCCCTATTTTAATTCATCTTAATTTGTTGAAGCATTTAATACCTAATATAGGGGTTAAGAGTGTTTATCCCCCTACTTTTTTTCTTTGCTAGTTCAATACCTAGGGTTTATGAGGGTATAAGATTTAGGGTTTGACCTAGTTAACTTAAATATCCAAGGTAGGTGTTATAGAAGAGGAAAATAGTCCTAGGGTTTATGAGGGTATAAACCATAGGGTTAGTTTCTTGAGGTTTGATCCTAGGCCTATGAGGGTATAGTCCCAAGGTTTCAAATCTCCTAGTCTTCTATGCCATTTAACTTCCAATTTTAATATTTACTTGACTCCACTTTCCCAAAGAAGGAAAATGGCACTAGTCTTTAGCTCACAAGTGATATGGAAACTTAATAAACTCCCCCACTCTCAAAAGTAATTACTTGGTTAGATACTCCCTTGAATTTTCTTGCCTATTTGTTGATGGGCAATTTTTTTTTTTAACGAAAACGGTTATAGTTTATATTAGAGGGGTGGCAAAACCACAGATTCAGTTACAAATTGTGATGCATCACTGTTTCAGCATAAGATCCATCTCTGTTTCAGCATAATTTCCAACACTGTGTTTCAGCATCTATTCCAGCACTGTGTTTCAACATATGTAACAAAACTGTGTTTCAGCAACTGTTCCAGCAACTGTGTTTCAGCGACTGTTCCAGCAACTGTGTTTCGGCATATGTAACAGCACTGTATTTCAGCTGTTACAACACCGTGTTTCAGCATAAGATCTAGCACTGTGTTTTAGCTTCTATGTTCCAGCATCTGAGTTCCAGCATCTGTGTTCCAACATCTGTGTTTCTGCATCTGTGTTTCAGCACTGTGTTCCATCTCTGTTACAACACTGTGTTCAGCTTCTGTTCCAGCTGTCTTTCTCAGGCGTTTGCTGCCTTCTACATTCTTTTATGAGCTGCTGTCCTTTTCAAGGAATACATTTTTTAACTGGGTCCCCACCATTTACGCTGAGTTCTCCTTGGGGCAAAAGGAAACCTTCGTTGGCTAGTTTGTCTGCTTCTTTATTTGAATCTCTGAGAATATGGTAGCACTTTAAGGAGGTGAAATCTTTTAGAATGTATCTTAACCTTTGCAGATTCTTATTTAGCCCAACATCTTTAAACTGTCCTCTTGAGTGTATTATTTTGATCAAGATCTCAGAGTCTCCAAATGCTTGTAGCTCCCGGTGTCCTCTTTCCCTGACTATCTGGCAAACTTTGATCAAACTTAGAATTTCTTCTTGGTTATTGGTTCGCTGTCCAAGACCCCAACAAAAGGTTGCTAGTTTCTCCCCTTCGCTGGAATAAATGATTCCTCCTGCTCCCGCTGTCCCAGGGTTTCCTTTGGAGGCGCCGTCAAAAAAGACTGAAGTTTTGCCTTGTTTTTGCCACCAACTCTGAAATATGTCATGGCTGTCCCTTAACCTCCATTCTGTTTCAAGCTGGGGTTTTTCCGTGCTATGGGTTCGGAGATTCAGCATGGAGGAGCCAAGCCACTCCTTTTCTTCCTGCAGAATCGAGGTATCGGTTTTGTGATTTTGGGAGATCAGAGTTTCTAGCAGGAGGCCTTTTTCTTTCGCTGCTACCATTTGGGGGGTCCATTCTATGTTGTTGAAGATTTGCTCATTTCTTGCTAGCCATAGCTTCCAGCACACGTACTTGGGGATGGAGATCCAGATTCTGGCCCATAGTGTTTTCAGGGAGAGCAAAGGGTAACTATCCTTCCAGCCAGTGAATAGATCCACTACTGAAATGTTGGTGGGAACAACGACCTTGAGGCCTTGGAGTGTAAGCTGCCAGACTTTTTTTGCGAAATGACAGCCTACAAATAAGTGATCCGAGATTTCCATGGCTTCTCTGTAGAGACAACATCTGTGTGGTCCGGTAATATTTCTTTTCAATAAATTTTCTCCCGTCAGAATCTTTCTGTGCATTAGTGTCCAGAAAAAGAAGTTTACCTTCGGGATCGCCATCGAGTCCCATACCTCCAACCAGAACCTTGCCGGGAGAGGTCTATTTTGTTGTTGCTGGAGCATAGCATAGCCTCTACCTGCTGTATAAATTCCTGTGGGTCCCCAGCCCCAAGTGTCTTTTCCTGTCATGTGCACAGGAGCTGCCTCTCGAAGCTCTGCTTTGAGCATCTCAAGTTGCTGAAGGAGGCAATCTAGGACATTACCGAATTTCCACTCTGACCAAGATCCGTCTTCATCCCACTTTGATATGTCGATAATTCTCTGGATACCTCTGTTCTCAAGAAAATCGCGAATTTCCCTCAGGCCATCGTTTGATGCAATGGGCGGATCCCCCATTATACTGTCAGTCCAGAGTTTGGTGCGTTTTCCATTGCCAGGGACATGGTACAAGTGTTGATTGAAAAACTGTGCCCCTTTAATACACAACTGCCATAAAATCGTGGTTTTCCTGCTCACTGCGTTTTGGAGATTTCAGATTTTGGCGTTTGGGATGTATCTGTATCTTAAAGTTTTGTTGATTGGATGTGAGGGGTCGCTGTGTATATTCCACAAGATTTTGCAKCCCAGAGCAGTGTTTGCAAGTGTTGGGTCGTGAATCTGCAATCCTCCTTCTCTCAGAGACCACTTGGCTGTCTCCCAATTGACTAAATGAAATTTTCTTTGGTTCCCTTTCCCACCATGCCACAGGAAATCTCTCAGGAGTTTGTTGATCTGTCCTGCTATGGAATTGGGCGCTAAGAGATAGGACGCTTGATATATCAGCAATGAGGAGATAACTTCTTTTATCAAGATTAATTTACCTCCATGGGTGAGCCAATAACCTCCCCAGGCTTCGATTTTTCTTTTGATTTTTGCTAAGACTCCTTCCCACATGCTGACTCTATTTACACCCAATGTTAAAGGCAACCCAAGATACTGTATCTTTTCCCATTTGGAGTGTCCTTTGAACCCCAAGGTACTTGCTATCTTCTGAGTTTCATGATCTGCTACATTCCATCTGTAAACAACACTTTTTCTTTCACTTATCAGAGCTCCAGACACCTTGCAATACGCTTGAAGAGTTCCCTTGAATGTAGTGACTACTCTGTTTGAAGCTCCTCCTAGCAGAAGAGAGTCATCCGCGAACAGAGCATGGTTTATGGGCTTTAGATTCTTCGTTATTCTAAGTCCTGGGGCTGCCCCTATTAACATTTCCTGTTCCAACTTCCTACTGAGGGTATACGCCATTAATATGTACAAAAATGGAGAGAGGGGGCATCCTTGCCTCAACCCCCTCGTAGCTTTGAAAAAAATTGTTGGTCTCCCATTCACCAATGGGGCAATCCAAGGGCTGTGAGTATAGGCTTTTATCAACTTTACAAATTCAGGATCAACTCCGAAAGAGAGGAGCACTTGATACAGGTAGGACAACTTTACTCTGTCAAAGGCATTTGCCATGTCAAGCTTGATCATCATGCCTTTCTCTTTTCTAAGATTGCTGGAGTGCATAGCTTCCTGGACTTGGATTACATTATCTAGGATATGTCTCCCTTTGACGAATCCTCCTTGTGATTCTGAGATAAGCTTGCCCAACAAAGGTTTTATTCTGTTTGCAAGAAGTTTTTCTATAATCTTATAAGAGGCATTACATAGTGAGATTGGCCTAAATCTGTCAAAGGAGGCGGGGTTTGTTTCTTTTGGGATTAGAGCAAGGAAGGTAGAATTAGTGCTGCCTCCTATTTTTTCTTTTTGAAGGACTCCTTTTATCATTCTTATGAGATCAGATTTGATTATATTCCAACAGATCCTGTAAAAGTGGATAGTAAACCCATCTGGACCTGGGGCTTTGTCCGGGTCCATGGACCAGATGACTTTGCTAAGTTCTTCTTCACTGATTGGGTTCAAAAGTGTTGTGTTATCCTCTTTTGTGACCAATGCCGGGGTATTCATGAGGAAATCGTTGTATTCTTCTTCATTGTCATGGTTCTCTTTGCTGTAAAGTTGTTGAAAGTGTGAGACAACAACGTCCTTTATTTGATCTATTCCTTTGCAGAGCTTCCCTTCTTTGGTCGTGATCTCAGAGATATGGTTCCTGGAGAGGCGGGATTTGAATTGGCGGTGGAAGTAGGATGTATTCTTGTTGCCAGCTTTCAGCCAAAGGCTACGGGATTTCAGCCTCCAATACTCTTCTTCCTTTCTGAAGGCACGGTAAGTTCTGCATTGAGCTTGTTTCTCCTTTTCCAATTCTGTTCTGGCAATGTCTATTGTTTCCATCTCGAGCTGTAGCTGTCCCAGCTGCTG
Source organism: Picea engelmannii (assembly GCA_009831015.1). Lineage (NCBI taxonomy): Eukaryota > Viridiplantae > Streptophyta > Pinopsida > Pinales > Pinaceae > Picea > Picea engelmannii. The sequence continues at coordinate 361,976 of ML781854.1, read as the reverse complement.
CACTGACTCCTTTCTTTGGGTATTGGGGTTGCTTTCCGAGAGTTTTCTCCACTCCTTGAGGGCTTTTTTTGTTATTTTTAGTTTTTGTTCCCAGACAAAATTGGGGGAGCCATTAACTAGGGTAGACCAAGCCCGTTGAACCGTGTCTACGAACCCACTCTTTGATTTCCATAATGGGCTGAACCTGAATGGGATTGGGCCTAAATTTTCTTCTTCCTCTAGCTGGAGCAATATGGATTTGTGGTCCGAGGTGAGCTTGGGGAGGATGGCAGTGGAAATCAGCTTCCTTTCCAACAACATAGTGCTTTGGACCAGAAACCTATCCAATCTGGCAGAAATGTGCTCCTCCCCCATCCTGTTATTGGTCCAAGTGTACAACCCTTTACTTGGTTTAAAGTCCATAAGGTCCCACTGTTGTATGATGTCTTCTACTAAAAAAATCATTTGGTCTTTTCTAGGCCTTTCTCCCCTTTTTTCTTTTTCATTCATGACAAGGTTAAGGTCTCCAACAATGATTATATTGCTTGGGGAATTTTTCTCTAGAAATTCGTTTAAAGTTTTCCAACAATCTTTCTTTTCGTTGTGCAAAGTTGGAACATATAAATTGAAAAGTGCAATGGTTAACTTACTTGCTGTGTGCTTGAGCTCTGTAAAGCTCCAATGCTGTGTGTTATAGGAGTTGACGAGACTGAACTTCTCTACCTTCCACAGTGTTTCTATGCCTTCGGAAGTACCCCTTGCGCTAATTGCCTTCCCTGTGTTTTTCTGCCATTTGTATTTGCTGATCTCTAGAAGGGCTTCCCCTTCGATTTTTGTCTCTTGAAGCATGAGGATATCTGCTGGTTCCACTTTCATCAGGTCCTTGACCGCTTCTATTTTTGCCGGGTTCCCCAATCCTCTACAGTTCCAAGAGACGATTTTCATTACTTACTACTGGGGGTGATTGGGCCTCCTCCTTTTAGAGACCTTATTCTTGTGTTTCTGCCAATTGACATTTCTATGGTGGGCTGGCTTCCTTGGGTCTTTTGTCTTTCTGCCGCTTCCTCCCTTGCTTCTTTACGAGATTTCCTCCCTGCTCTTTTGGCTGGCCTTTCTAGGATCTCGTCCTCCGAGGAGCTTGATGGGTCTATTACTTTCTTTCTGGATATGTCAGCATATGTTGGAGAGGGGACTACTTCCAAGGTTCCTTCCGCTTGCCCAGGTGCCCCTGTGTCTTTCCCATTTGGAGGGGGGCTTGAATGTGTCCTGTTGTCCATAATTTCTGGTTCTTCTATGTCATTGTTGACCTTTTCTCTTTGAGGTTCTGCATGCGGCGGGGGATTAGAGCTCTCATCGATTTTCTCTAGCTCTATTTGCTCGGAGTTGCCATTCTTGGTTGCTCCTTTGGATCTGGATTTTGCTGTCCCTGTTTTCTGTACTGCAGTCCACTGATTTGCTTTCTCATTTTCACTTTCTTCTGCATTCTTTTTCTTGCAGTGTCTTGCGAAGTGACCGTAGCTGTGGCAGTGCCAGCATTTGAAGGGCAGATGCTTGTAATCTAGCTCCTGAATGTTCGTCCAGTCTGCGGCCGTAAGCTTAATTGCCTCCGGTAATACCACTTCCAGATCAACCTCCACGCAGATCCATGCGCATGAGTACTGATATTTTCTCACTGCTTGATCTATATACCTTCCGAGCGTGTTCCCGATTGCATGCAAAGATTTTTGGTTCCAGCAGTGTAAGGGGAGGTGAGGTAAACGAACCCACACTGGGATGGCCGAGGGCACATCCTGGGATGGGTCGAAGTCCGGGGTCCATTTGTTCAAGTATAACCCCTGAGGCCCCATGAAGTACGACCCATTTCTGAAGATGAGGTTTTTGTCTTCAGGGTTGTCGAAGACGAATACAAAATATCCTTTTCCTACAAAGTGGCTCTTTATTCCTTTTTTTATGAGCGGATTCCAATTCCTCTGCACCCATGCGTCTACGGATTTGGGAGAGGGCCAGAGTCCGGTAAATTGCCCAATAAGTCCCCTATCTGCTAAGTTGATTGTCGTTCTGCAAGTTTCTTCCAAAGGAAATTCAACACTGGGGATGTTGTCCAGTTTCTTCACGAATTTCTGCTGCACTGCTGACGGCGGTCTCTTGGAGGCTGCAGCGACCAGCTTCCTGAATTCTTCCAGTTTTGGCAATGGGGGAGGGTTAGAGATGGCACCCCCACCAGCGTCCATGGCTGGGGAGGCCCTAAAAGTTGCAGAGAGCCCGAGTTGGATCGCGTCCTCACGCCCCTGCGTGCTAGGTCACGATTTTTGTGAAGCCTAATTCAAATAAAGTCTCAGGCCATGCAGGAATACTCTGAAGGTGCCGAATTGCGGCTTTGCATGCACCAGGGCCGTCGAAAAGTGGTCACGACCTTCAGACCTTCAAAGCGGGAGACCGCCCTTGAGCTAGATCCGAGGAAAGCATTGCTGGCAGCGAGCAACCTAGAGAAGGAAATGGAGGTGACGGCCAAGCTATGCCTGGCCGCCGAGAGGGCCGAGGCTGCCTGTGCGCGCGGCTAGGGTTCCAGTTTTCTCCCTAACTCGGGCCATTTTTGAACCTGATGGGAAAATTTGAACTACCATCAACTAGAAGAATAAATCCATACCGGGGTTGTCTAAATAACCCAAGCCGTTTAGGGTAACCTATTATGACGGGTTTAATGGCTCCGTTAGTTAACTAGGGTCCTAAAACAAAGAAAAGAAATAAACCAACTAGTGCTAAAACTATAATAATATATAAAATTTAATCTAATTATTTACAAATACATTCAACAGAAAGATAAATATAAACATGCCATTATGTACAGAGTAATTATAGATTGCAAGTTTGTAGTGGATACCTTGCAAAATCAATGTTTGGTAATTGTTTTTCAAAAGTAGATAAAGAAATAACATTTTTTTATTTATATTTTCTGTTTTCTAATCATAAATCTAAGAACTTAAATAAAGTATGTTATGAAACAAGGATAGAGTGATGGTCAAAGCCAATCTAAAACTGTCATGTTTTTCTCATAAGTAAAATAACATAAATTAAATGGAAATAAAGCTAACCTGAGATTAGTTTCATACTGTGTCTATGTCTCTGTACGATCCAAAACTCCAACTGTCTTTGCCTGTAAGAGAAATCTATGGCAGGCTTGCCCTAATGCCTCTCGAATAAACTCTAGGTGTTTGTTGACAGCTAGGATATGAGAACAAAATAGTAGACATGGACGTCCAATGATCTTATAATTATGAATTACTACAGTAACATAAATCTTAATGTAAAGCATTCATTTTATCAATCAACTAAACATAACACGCAAATCATGATATTAAAATTGATATAACAATCACAATGATAATTTGTGAAACAACAAGTTATAGACAAACTTTAAAATCATTCAATAATAGGAAATGTCATATGCTAAAGAAGCTAAAGTTATGTAACATATCAATATCTCATAATATAAGAGTCAAAACATAGATGGAAAAATGTCACAGTGGTCTAAAGCCAAAATGCGAAACACTTGTCCATATAGTTTTGAGAATTACATGCCTATAATCTGTTCCAGCCAAAGATGTCTTTTACTTACAAAATGAACAGTATTTAAAGTGACCTGAGATCACATTCTCCTATCTCACAAGATAGAGTAGGATCTCATAGAATCAAAAATATTACAAAAATAGTGGGCTAGGAGCCACTTATAACAGAGTTGGTTTTGACAAAGATAGATCAAAGCTTTTACAAAAACAAACAAAAAAAGAAACTACTGATCATTCATATGCATAATCGAATATGTTTCCTCCAGATGATCATCAACAGGATCTACTATTTCCTGAAAAACAAAACAAATTTAATAAGTTAGAAAATTACTCATAACTAATTTCTAATTTTTATTTAAAAAGAGACTTGGCTACAGAATCAAAGATTCTGTATCCAATCTTAATTTAGCAAATCAAATCAGATTTTAAATCGACTTATTTCGAAATAGATAACAGGGATAAAATAAGAGGAAAAATTGTTTTACCATTTAAAAATTGACCAAAGATGGGTCGGGTAGTTCATAATTTACTATCACCTTTACACTGGTTGCATTTTTTATTACTATGTTTCCTGATCTCTTGATGCGTTTAGTTTTCCTCTCTGCGTGTGCCTTGAGGTAATGATTTTCTTGCCTCAACAAATCATTTTGAGCAGTAAGCGATTTAATTCAGGCCTAAAGGAAAGGGATGTCGGTGTAATACCACTCGATCCAATGGAAATAGACATCACACTGTACAGGCGAGATGGCAGGTTGATGAAGTGCATAGTCAAACAAGGGTGTATCGACATTACCTTCTATTTGCTTCTGATCAGGCCTAATACCAGAGAACCCCTCTTTACCTTTGAGGCACGGTGGAAAATTTGTCACAAAATTATGAGGTTCAGTCGGAATGATAACTTTCTTCCTGTAACCCTGAAATTATGGGTCTTCTAAAACTAGAAAATATTTGATCTCAGGATCCGAACACTCATCGATCTCGATCGGACCAATCAAGCTCATATGAGTGTCAGATCGGTTCCTTAGCTTCCTTGAAATTTGGCGACTTGCCCTTTTGTTTTTGAACCCTAAGTCTATGCATTTCCTATTTGTTCCTTTGTGAGGTTTCTCAACATCTGGATTAATAATAACGTTAAGGCTAGCATCAATTTCAGGTACAAGAGGGTCAATTACCTTCAATTCAACATTCCCTTGCTCAGAAAATCCTGTAGGTGAAGACTTACTTGGCATCCCTGCGTCTAGAGGGTTTATGTCGGTAAAGTCTGGTCTATCGATTGAACTACCGATCTGGTCTTTAATCTGTGGCTCGTCTAAGTTAGGGTTTACTATAGGAATAGTTTGAGAAAAACTATTTCTTATCAAAAAATTCTCCCAACAGTCACCTACGGTTGACAAGTGATGCGTCATCAAAATATTAACCAACCTATGATGGAATAGGCTTGAGTCAAGACTCTATATTTTATATCTTTTGGACATTTTATACATACTTCTCAACAAGTAAAATGGCATATTTAATTCGAAACCAATGAAATGCATGAGTAATCGAATATGGTAGAGGAAGACCAGTCTGTATCGACCCTTGCATGTCACGAATTACTTGAGAATAAGTAACAAGCTATGCCACCTAGGTTTAACCAGGGAGATAGAAATACCTTTTTCACAACAGTTGATCTTTTGGGATGTCATGAAGAGGCTCCACGAAACTCCTTCAATTCAGGCGTTTTTGAACCATTGTTCACCCTTCGATGGAAGCCCTATTGCTTTGGTCACAAACCCCTCAGTCAAATCTAACTGTGTGTCCCCAATTTTTTCTCTGCAACCATCAAAGGTTTTCACGAAAGCCTTCGCCACCTGAAGGTTGTAGCCTTCAAATATTTTAAGGAAAACATCCTAGTTGTGGCTTTTAAGATACTCAATTGCATCGTCGTGAGAAAGTAAATCCCGACATCCATTTGGATCCACGCGAACGACAGGCGGCATGACAAATATAACCATAAGGCAACAAGGATGACTCTAGATTGTCTTAGGTTTGAATCGCGGGAGCAACATGAATAAGTCTAAATGGTGAGTGGAGACACAAAACAAAACACAGCATGTGTATTATCATAACACAGATAGTGGGAGTAAACCAGGGGTTTGAGCACAATACTTACCATGCCCTGTGATGAGAACTAAACATACAGAGTACTGAATCCCAATGCAAGGAATGAATGGCTCATTAATACGTTAAGCCAACAAGGCGAGGTGATGATGTGAGTACATCATGTGTGTATTCTTTTGCATGTCTGTTGGTATGACCATTGAATTCATGACAAGACTATCAAACAAATATCAAGTCTCTTCACAAATCGAATCACAAACTATCAAACCATATTAAACCATATTGAAACCCAAAACATCGAAAATAGGTCATTCAAACATTAGATTTGGATTTGATATAAGTATGGTGACCTTTACATAGATGCACTCTAAGTCACAAAAAATGATAACACCAAGCTAGGTTTTTATGTTTAATTCATGCTTACAGTCATGAATTAAACATAAAACAAAATGAAAATGCAAACAATAAAAATTAAATAACTAAGGTTTCTGTACATCAATCACTTCAAGACCCTTAAAAATGTTTACAAAAATGGGGTGATGGAAGCTACCGAAAAATGCAGTTCCTTTCAATTGTGCGAAAACAATCGAAATCATGTGTGGCTGCCAACACTATTCTACCTCAATGGTTTGCATTCTTGGCTATTTTATTGCTTCTCTTACAAAAGTTTGTTACGATTTACCTCTTTTGACCCCTCCTCAGGTGGGTTTGAATCAAGTAAAGCTTCCTTATAAATTAGCTAATTTTATTACTTAGAGCCAACCCACCAAGTTAATTTTTGTTGGTGCTTCCTAACCTTCCTTGGACCTTTAGGGAATTGTGTTGCAAGATGTCTTGTTTCAAAAAAAACTCTACAATGTAAACAAATTTTTTCGTAATCCAATTTTTGAATCCCCAAGTAGTTTTCACCTGTCAAAATTATTTGTGCTAGAAACCCTTTGTTGAGATTCACCACTATAATTCTTTGTTTTAGGACTTATATGATAGAACCTTCCTAGAGTCTTACCAGTGGCTTGAAGAGAGGGTAAACCCCAAAATTTCAAGGGAAGATTTGGGAGTCTAACCCAAACGAGAGTTGATATTAAAGTAATAGTCAAAGGATCAAAGGAGGGAGTCCAAGGCTTCATGCATAAACTAGAATGGCCCCAAAACCAAGGTCCTGAATCTAAGATCGAATCCTTGTCTTCCGGAAGATCAAACTCAATAATAAAATACCCTTTTGCACAAGGGTGAATGAAAGCTTCAACTTTCATCTTTGGCTTCCAAGATATCAAGTTCCAATCAATAAGATCATTTAGACGAGGCCAAAAACCATTAAATCGACACACCGTTACCCCCCATTCCTAGGGGTAACTAGAGGAGATCATGTCTCATGGACTGCAATGAAGAAAACGATCTCAATCATGATGATGATCAACATATCCATAGAGACCAGCGCCCCCCCCCCCATATTTCCTCTTCTACTTCATATTAACCAAGCTCATTAGATCCAATCAACTTAGAGTATGGGAGATGGTAATCCAACATCATCATGCATTATGTTAGTCCTTTCATGCGAAGTGTTATGCTTAATATACAAGGCATGTGAATGAGGATCATTGGTTGAAGTTGGATAATGGATCACTAGCTCAAGAAGTTATTTTTGTTTCCTTATTACACCTTAGTGGCCAACGTCTGTGCCCTAGTCCCACATTGTCACCGTCAAAGGAAAAGGGGTACTATTGGGGAGCCCTTACAAGGGTAACATTATGTTTCCTCTCCACAATTAAAAATTTCCATCTTGGAGCTTGTCACAGTGCACTAAACTTTGGTAATGGTCCATTCTCTCATGAGAAGAGGGGTTGAAGGCCTAGAGGTTGATTGCAGTTGCTAAGAAAATGAAGAATAAAGAAATAATAATGATGAATAAAGAAAGAAATAATAACAAAGGACTCCCAAAATCTAATCCAAACTTGAACTCTACCCTTTATGTGTTTTCCCTAGTCCTAAAGTAGTGATGCTATAGCTTGAAACCTTGTAAATGAGACTTGCAAATATGATAAGAGGATAGTAAAAAGGAAGATTAAGGGGTTTGGAAAAACATAGCATTTATAAAGTGGTAACTCAAGAGAAAGCACACCCTCCTCAAAGGTGCTCATAGAAATGGACTCAATGACAACATAAGTCATGAAGTAATGCCAACACGTACCACTATCACACTTACTCTTGAAGGGTTCTTTTCTTTCACTACTTCCCCTGAGACATATCCTTCTATTTGGGTATTTATTTCACTATTTTGGTTGGGACACCTAATAGGGTCAGATGAAGGTCCTCCCATATTCAAGCTGGACTACTTACATAAAGTCCTGAGCTAATGTGAAATTTGAAGGTGATACATGATTTAAACCGTTTATGTGGCTTATATCTTAAGTAAAAATTTACTTTTCATGATTTAAGGACTGATATATCTTATGAACCTTGGATTTACTTGGTTTCATATGTTGTTTTGATTTGGATGCCCATGACGTGGTTCCCGAATAACACCTCAGGATTTCACCTAGGATGTGTTGCCTCTATTGAAGAGTATGACACGTGTGATGTAGAGCATTGAGTCACCCAGTGTTTTGACACATCCAGACATTGGGTCTCACAACTTCAGGACCTTGGATGATGGAAAAATGGTCTTGATTTTGATAGATGTGGTCATTGTGGCACATAGATGGGTAGGAAGCACACACCCTGGGCTCTACACACAAAATATTACTAGGAATTGGATGGAGGATGTTGCAAATGGAGATGATTTGAGGACACACATAAATGACATACACTCCTATCTAGCTTGGATGTTATTCCCTACACCTTGGATGTTTTCCCTATTTTGATGATGACATCACACATTAGGGTTTGACGATGATGGGGCTTATTTTCCATTTGGGGCACCATTGATGATATGAAATGACCATGTATGAGGAGATGCACCTCCTATCTTGATTGCACCATTGGATGATGACACATGGCCTTGGAAGGCCTTCACACCCTCTTGGAACATGATGTCACCACATGTGTGACCTAGGAGGGGATTTTTCTATTGTTTTAGCATGATTTATTATTTGTAAAGGAAAATTTGAGGGGTCCACCTCACTTGTGACATAACCTTTGAACTTTTGGACAAATTGAACGCTAGGGTTTCCTTATAAATAAGACTAGCATTCCATTTCATTTTCATCATCACATTCACTCCTCACACATTTGTGGGAGAGCTACTCTAGAAAAGTTCACTATCTTTGTCTCTTGTATCTTGGATCTAGTGCACACCTCTTGGAGGAGGATCTTTGTGGATACTTTAGCTTTATTGGATGGTATGTTTCCGCAACTGGGGTTTTTCTTTGCGTATCGACTTGAATAAGTAATTGTTGCAATTTTATGTCATTGTTAAAGTTTTAAGGTGATAATTACTATCTTTTTGCATGTTGTTTTGATTTGGTGAAACCCTAGGGAGGATACATAAGTGATTTTTCTCCTTCATATGATTTGCTTGTCCAAGTTTTGTGAAAGAATTCTCTTGCTAAGATTAAGGACCTAAGGCCCAACAGGCTTTGCACCTTAGGGTTTTGATCCTAATCTTTGATCCTTGAACCAGGTCATCTAGAAGAGGGAAAATAATACCTAGGGCCCAAGAGGCTTTTCACCCTAGGGATCATTTTCTTGAAGGTTTAGTCCTAAGGCCAAAGAGGATTTGTACCGTAGGGTTTAAACCTAATTCTTCATCATCATTTAGTTCAATCTTCAAGGTGTTGCATGTTTGACTCCATAAGCCCTAAAATACAACGACACTAGTCTAGAGATCCTCTTGTGGTGAAAATTATACTTAGAACTAGCATTCTCTCTCTCAAAGAGATTTTATTAACCCCTCTAACTCTAACTTTAGCAAACATATGATATTTATTGTTGTTGTTACAAGAGTGTGCTACAACCACTAGGGTCTACTTTAATTGTTGCATACATACTTGGAATAGTGGCTAAAGATACTCAAAATCGAGATCTAACAATTGGACATTATTGTACATGTTGAAGGCTTGGTTTATATGCTAAATTACTACATTTCTGATTACTTTTTCTAATTGTTGTTGCAAAAAAATGATTGTTGTTATATATTACTTCATTGTTGTAATTTTGCAACAACTATTGAATTTATTGATTATCTAGTGTCTGGGATGATATTCATAAGTTGTATAACTTGATAATTGCTTGTTTTATGCTTCAAATGGTTTATTATCTCATACAAGTGAACCAATTACCTTGTAAAATTTTCTTACCTCTCCTAAACCCTGACCTAACACTTAGGTGACCAAGATAGGGAGTAGTAGGATTGGCTATGTTACCCCCCCCCACCCCAAGCTAGGGGTAACTAAGGCGATGATATCTTGATGCCTGCAGGTTGAAGACATGGAGTGTGGAGAGACAAACGACCAAACAAATCCCTTACTCTCCACCACATCACCATTTTGCATTCTCATTTGTATATATTGATACATGTTAGTAAATTATATTTTATCATTGAAAAACATTATTTTAGATAAGGAGATTTTCTTTATATATATATATATATATATATANATCTCCTTATCTAAAATATATATATATATATATATATGCAAGAAGATGAAACTATAATAACATAATATGCATGATGCAAGATAAATACAAATGAAATGCAAGATGGAGATGCCTACCTACACTATTCTATTTTAGTTTTAAATGCTAGGTATAATCATATGACCAGTGAAACCATCCCAACATTGTATTAGAATATCTACCCATGTGCTTCATCTTAAGCCAACATAAGAACAATTCAAGCAAAAAAACATCATGAGTCGGGGCATACATAATACCATAACTAGTCATAAAATCCAACTCATGGAGGCAAGAGGGAGGGACAAAATCATGCCAAGAGGTATCACCACAACCTTACCCTATCAATCCCAGGAAAATGAACAAAGAATAAGGCAAAGGTATATCCCCATCATCAATTACTAAGATAACCCTCAAAGATCAAGAAGGGATGAAAAGGAACCAAAGGAAAACTCTAAGGTTACCCATGGAGGAAGAGAGATCAGGGTAAGGTATCAAACTAGGCCTAGAGAACATATTTTTCTCCCAACCCAAGGTTTGTTTATATTGTGTATGAAACTGAAAAGGCCTACAACAAATGATAGGTTGAAAACAATTATGTCTTACATGAAAATTATGATCATGAGGAAAAATCCTAACCATATCTATAGTGGATAAAAAAGGTGAAAAGGGAAAAGAATGGAAGTTTTCATTACCAAAATCCTTATCTAAGCTAACTATGTCCTTACCCCCACCAAAATTAGAGCACAACAGTGGTCGAAAATTTTCTTCATAGAATAAATCCAAGTGCTCAAAGGAATAACTATCAAACCCCCCAGGATATGAACGAAAATCATCATGAGAATGTTGCAATAAGTCATCCCTGGGTTGTTGGAATGTATTTGTAATCATGTCATCTCCTTGTTTCCGATCATCTGAATGAATAGAAATCACATATGGTTTTTCTAACGACACTAATTAAAAATAACCTTCAATATCATAAATGGGATCTCCATTAAATCCATAATGAGTCTTATACCATTTATGTCTCCCAATATGTATAAACTATTCAATATTGTCAATCAAAATATGACTTTCATTATAACATGAAGGGACTAGTGTATCCAAGGGTTCCTCCAACACTTCTTTAGTTTCCAAATCATAGGATAGAGAATCATCAAAGTCTTGGAAAAGAGTATAAATTACCATGTTATTTTCTTCATGTGTGAGAGGAATTGAAATTTGGATGACTTCATCAAATGGAGGAGCAAACACCATCACTTTATCTTCATGAGGAGCATCTTCGTGGATTAGGTATTCAACAAGGTCTGTATTATCAAAGTGTTCTTCTTCATCATAATCACAAGGAAACTCATGTTCTTCTTGGTAATGTTCCTCATGACTCACCTCTTCAGGCTTTTGTTCTTCAATCAAATATTCGTTGTCTTTGACATAATCACGAGGTAGTTTTTTCTCCTTTTCAAGGGGTTGGTAACCCTCTTCATAAGCATCTCTCTTGGGTTCTTTCCTTGGAGATGCTTCATCAAGGCATGCTCAAGACATGGAGGATATTCATTAATAAATTATTCTTTTTTTGGTGGGAGAAATTCATCGAGGTTTGCATCTTCTTTAGGGTCACTCCATTATTCCTCGTCTAGATTTAACTCCAATACCTCAGATAGAACCCAAGGTTGGTCATACTTTTCTTGTATGCTGGTACATAATGTATTCACTCAGAAATATACCTTAGTGAGCTATTCCTCTGCTAAAACTTCGATACATCATTCATATTTCTCAAATTTGAGGTCATGTTCTTCTCATATTAATGAACATATCCCAATTATTAAGTGTACATCCTTGCATAGATCAAAAAGTTGATTTCATATTTCCTTATCTCTTTTGACACTTTCTTTCAACCGTTGGGAGAAGTATTCACTTTGTTCTTAATAGATTTTTTTATCTTCTTCAGAGGATTTCTTTTTTCAAAAGGATACCTTAATCTCTTGAAAGGCATATTCAAGTGTTTGACCTTTCAGACCCCAATATTCAAGAAATTTGTAGTGAGATATGTGAGGGAAGATACACTTTTTGGTTTGATATTTTTTGCAAGCCATACTTGTATTTCAATCAGCATGTTAACAAAAAAAAAAATATGTGTACATCTTCGTATTTCACCTTTAGTATTTTTGTGTGCTTTATAGATTTTGCAACATATGTGATGACTAGGGATGGATCACCATCATATTCCAGAAAACCCTCTGACCATTCTAGGAGAATACTATTCGGGTACACATGAAGGATATCAATATCAATGTATGAGTAAATTTCATGAAAACCCCATGGTACCATGATTCCATCACTTGAGAGTGTTCAATATCACAAAGCTAATAGTAGGATGACACTCAGAAATATATCATTGGAGTTTCCAGATGACCCATTTAGGATCATAAAAGGAAGGTGAGGGAATCACCCTCAGTGGAGTCGCCAGGTAAACTTGAGAGATATGGGATTTGGGAGAAATTTTACCAAATGTATGTCATTGAGGAGAATGACTTGATCCTCCCTGGGAACAGTGCCAAAATTTTATTGCAGGATTTGTACTTGTGGAAATCCCACCACAATTCCCCCAAATCTTGCGTAACCATGGAATATCCTACCACTGTCACCTTAGTAAGCACTTACCTCGTTTTAGTGTTGGAAGAGGTCCACCACAAGGGAGGATTCCCTGGTGACTTCAAGGGTTCAAAGTAGCAAGTATTGTATCCAAGCCTACTACCCCCTCTCTTCATCACCTAAAGATTGGTCTAGGTCAAGTTAATAGAAGAGGTATGAAGTTGTTTAAGTACTTGTCCTGAACAAGAACACTTTAAAACATATATGTAATGGTTTCCAAGTTCAAACATACAACAAATACCTCCTTAAGACACTCGATAAATTGTAGTGGATGTTATAAAATTGCAGCAATGACCAATGATACAACAACAATAAAATATTTATAACAAAAACAATTATTAAGGTTCATAATTTCAACAATTGACCATGAAAATTTAGCATTTATCCACTAGATCAATATCCAATTCTTAGATGTAATTTCTGAATGAGTTAGGCCACCAATGAATGAGTGTATGCAACAAATTAAAGTGTGATCAAGTGGTTGTAGAAAACGTTTGTAACAATAACAAGTTTCTTAGAAAGTTTTCCAATTTTAGTGTTAGCGAAGTTAGTAGAGAGATGAAAGGGAGTGTTTATTGATCAATTTCACCACATTTGAGATTTTAAAACTAGTGCCTTTATGGGTTATGGAGTCTTATAAAAACAAATGAAACTAAACTTGGAGCTTGATCTAGTTGGAACCAAGAGGTAGGACTCAAACTCTAAGGTGCTAGCACATTAGGGCCTTAGGGCTTGAATATTGAGGAGAAGGATTTCTAGGGTGGAAGCACATTTGGGCCCTATAAACCTTTTCTCCCTTTCTATAACTTCAACTAGGTCAAAATCAAAAGTCTAGGGATACAATTCTAAAGTGCCAACATTAATGGGCTTTAGGAGTCTAACCCTAGAAAGGATTCCTTTAAAACATTTGGACAAAATTAACCTTGTGATAGGAGGAATCACTTATTCTCCTCTCCTAGGGTTTCACCAAGCAATAAATATAGCATGAAATAGTTAATTTACCATGAAACATTAATAACATAAGAATGCAATTGCATAAAATTCACTTACTTCGCCAAGAAACCATGAGACAAAACCCTTTTAATTACAAAAAATTCCCTCCAAAATAAGCAAAGAGCATCCAAAATTTACCTTCCAAACATAGTGCATGAGTGTAGAAGATCTAGATACCCAAATAGGGTGAATTTTTCAGAAGTAATCTCTCACAAAGGTGAGAAAAATGTGATGATAAAATGAAATATGAGGGTGGCCTATTTATATGAGGCCACCCTAATATAATTTTTCTACATAATTTTTCAATGACACAAAACAAGTGGGACCGACCCCTTAAGTTTCCTCTACATAATGAAAAAAATGAAAAATACATCAAATAAAACCATAGAAGGGTGATGTCATGCTCCAAGTGTGTGATGACAAGATAGGAGAGGGTTACATCATGCTCCCAAGATGAAACGTTGGGCCTCCAAAGGACATGTGGCATGCTCCAAGGGTGAATGAGTGTGAAATGAGGTGAATCACCCTCAATCCATGCCAATCATCTCCAGAACCACTCCATCCATCAAACCCTATCCCCCAAAGGTGATGTCAAGGCCAGAGTGTGATGTCACAGTCCTCCAAAGGCCACATCCAAGTGCAAGAGGAGTGAAATATCATCCCAAAGTGATGCCAAGGTTCCTACAAAGGCAATGTCCTCCATCCTCTGTGCACAAGATCTATGGGATGCTTTGTCCAGCCTGTGGGCTTCCAATGCATAAGAGTGGAAAAATGGCTAGAACTGCTCAAACCAAGATGATTTTTCCATCGTCCAAGGTTATGAGAATTTGAGAGCCACTATCTGAGGGTAATGAGTCATTGGATGACCCACTTCTCTAGATCACATATTCCAAAGTCTTGAAATAAATGCACAACGTCTTGGGTGAAAGCCTAGGAAGACCCTCAAAAACCATGTTAAGGCTATCCAAAACAAGCCAAAGTATAAGACAAGGTTAACCAAAGTTCATAAGAAACATTAGTCCTTAAAACATGCAAAGTAAGATACAACTTAAGACATAATCCATGCAAAATGATTCACCCTAATATCCCTTTCAAGCACCACACTGGCTAGGACCCCATGTGCGTTACCGAGTTTAAGTATGGGAGGGTCTTCATCCAACCCTATTAGGTGTGCCACCTAGACAGGAAATACAATAACCTAGGTAGAGGGACAGGTCCGAGAGTGACAAGGGAAAGTAAAAACCCATCAAGAGTAAGTGTTAATGTGGTATGGTATTGTGGCTTACTTCATGGATTATGGTACCCATTTCTATGAGCACATTTGTATAGGGAGCACTTGATTTCTTGAGATACCCTTTCCTTGGTACTTTTTTCATTCCAAACCGCTTATTTTCCTTTTGATACCCAATTTTCATTTGCAAGTCCCCTTTATAAGGTTTCAAGCTTCATTCCTTTACTTTTCACTGGGAAATAGTCCTTTATAATTGGTACATTCATTCACATCTAGACATGGGAAATTACCATTATAAGGGGTAGAGATAAAGTTGGCATGAGAATTTTATGGTGGCCTTTATAATTTAGCAATAGCATATACATAGAACAACTTCATCAACCTATGGTCTTTTAGACCCTTCTTCTCATGATAGAATGGACCATAACCGAAGTTTAGGATATGTGAAAGGATTCAATATGGAAGGTTTCAAGTATGACTAGGAACATAATGTTACCCTTGGGAGCCCCCCCCCCCCTCCCCCAATATTACCCCTTTTCCCTAGGCGATGACAACACTGGACTAGGGAACAAAAGTTGACCATCAAGGTGAAACAAGGAAATTGGTACAATTTCCCAAAATAATTATCCATTATCTGATTTCAACCAAGGATGTTCACCCACTTTCCATGAAAGAAGGACTAACATACCTCATGGTGACGATGGCTTACCGTCTCCCATAATATGGGTTGCTTGAATGTGATGAGCCTTGGTTGATGTGTGTTGGGAGGAACATTAGGGGGGATAATGGGTTCCATATGTGGACATTATGATCATCATCATCATGGTGTATATCATCTTCTCCATTGCGGTTCCCAAGACATGATATCCTCTAGTTACCCCTAGGCATGGGGGGTTAACATCTGGCTCCAACATGGGGACATGTTCTCACCATAGAGTGCATGAGAACAACAACATATATGGTTTTCCAAGACCAACAATCCCATGCCCAATTCAATCAACTAAACACTTTATAAGTATCTGCTGGTGGATGTCATCCACCGACTGTTAGTGATAATCCAAAACCTTCTTGAAAAGAAACTTTCCTTATCTAAAAGAAAAATTTTCAATGATAAAATTCAATTTCCTAACATGTATCAATATATACAAATGATAATTCAATATATATATATATATATATATATATATATATATATATATATATATATATATATATGCAAGAAGATGCAACTATACTAGCATGATATGGATGATGCAAGATATATACAAATGCAATGAAAGATGTAGATGTCTACCTACACTAATCTATGTTAGTTTTAAATGCTAAGTATAATCATATGACCAGTGAAACCATCCCAACATTGTATTACAATATCTACCCTTGTGCTTCATCAAAAACCAACATAAGGACAAGTCAAGCACAAAAACATCATGAGTCGGGGCATACATAATACCATAACTAGTCATAAAATCCAACTCATGGAGGCAAGAGGGAGGGAAAAAGCAATGCAAAGAGGTATCACCACAACCATGCCCTATCCATCCCAGGACAATTCCCAAAGAATCAGGAAAATGTATATCCCCTTCCTCAATTACCAAGATAACACTTGAAGATTTAGAAGGGATGAAAAGGAACCTAAGGAAATCTCTAAGGTTTCCCATGTAGAAGAGACAATAGGGAAATGTATCAAACTAGGACTAGAGAAAACATTTTTCTCCCAACTCAAGGTTTGTTGACATGTGTGTGAAAATAAAAAGGAATAAAAAAAACCATAGGTTGGAAACAATTCTATCCTACAACCAAATGATGATCACGAGGAAAAATCCCAATCGTATCTATAGTGGACAAAAAAGGTGAAAATGGAAAAGGATGGAATATTTCATTACCAAAATCCCGCTCTAAGCTAATAATGTCCTTACCCCCACCAAAATTAGAGCACAATAGTGGTAGAAATTTTTCTTTGTAGAATAAATCCAAGTGCTCAAAGGAATAACTATCAAATCCCTTGGGATATGATCATAAATCATCATGAGAATGTTGTAATAAATCATTCCTGGGTTGTTAAAACAAATTTGTAATCATGTCATCTCCTGTAGAAATCACATATGGTTGTTCTAACAATAACAATTGAAAATCACCTTCAATATCATAAATGGTATCTCCATTAAAGAAATAATGAGTCACATCCCATTTATGTCTCCCAACATGTATAAACTCATCAATATTGTCAATCAGATCATTACTTTCATTATAGGATGAAGGGACTAATCTAAACAAGGGTTCCTCAAAAAATTATTCACTTTCCAAATCATAGAATAGAGCATCATCGAAGTCTTGGAAAAGAGAATAACTTACCATGTTATTTTCTTCATGTGCAAGATGAATGGTAACTCAGATGTCTTTATCAAATGGAGGAGAAAATTCCAACACTTTATCTTCATGAGGAGCCTCTTTGTGGATTAGGTCTTCAACAAGGCGTGTTTCTTCAAAGTGTTCTTCTTCATCACCTTCACAAGGAAGTTCATTTTCTTATTGGTAATCTTCCTCATGACTCACTTCTTTACGATTTTGTTCTTCAATCAAATATTTGTTGTCTTCATCAAAATCATGAGGTAATTTTTGCTCCTTTTCAAGGGGTTGGTAACCCACTTCATAAACCTCTCTCTTGGGTTCTTTCCTTGGAGATTCTTCATCCATAAAATGCTCAAGATATGGAGGCTCTTCATTAATAAATTCTTCTTTGTTTGGTGGGAGAAATTCATCGAGGTTTGCATCTTCCTTAGGGTCACTCCATTCTTCCTCGTCTACATTTAATGAACTCCAGGTTGGTCATACGTTTCTTGTATGCTAGCACATAATGTCTTCACTCGGAAATATGCCTTAGCGAGCTCTTCCTTTGTTGAAACTTTGAGACATCATTCATATTTCTCCAATTTTAGGTCATGTTCTTCTTGTGTTAATGCATAGAGCCCAATTAGCAAGCGTAAATCCTTACATTGATCAACTAGTTGATTGCATATTTTCTTATCCCTTTTGACACTTTCTTTCAACCTTTGGGAGAAGTATTCAATTTGTTCTTCACCGATTTCTTTGTCTTCTTCAAAGGATTCCTTTTTTTGAAATTCTACCTTAAGCTCTTGAAATGCATCTTCAAGTGTTTGACCTTTCGGACCTCAATATTCAAGAAAATTATTAGTGAGATATGTGAGGGAAGATACACTTTTTGGTTTGAGATTTTTTGCAATCCATAATTGTATCTCAATTGGTATGTCAACCAAAAAAACTGTATCCACACATCTTCGTATTTCACCTTTATCATTTTTGTGTTCTTTATAATGTTTGCAACATATGTGACAACTAGGGATGGATCACTGTCATATTCCAAACAACCCTCAAACCATTCTGGGAGAATTCTATTTGGGTACCCAGGAAGGATATCAATATCAATGTACGGGTACATTTCATTAAAATATTATGGTTCCATGATTCCAACACTTGAGAGTGTTCAATATCACAAAGCTAAGAGTACGATGGCACTTGGAAATATATCAATGGGGTCACCAGATGATCCCTTTAGGATCACCAAAGGAAGGTGAGGGAATCACTCTCAGTGGAGTCGCCAAGTAAACTTGATAGATAAGTTCTTTGGGAGAAAGTTTACCAAAGGTATGTCATTGAGGAGAATGAATTGATCCTCCTTGACAACGATGCCAAAATTTTATTGCAGGATTTGTACTTGTGCAAATCCCACAAAAAGTCCCCCAAATATTGCATAACTATGGAAGATCCTACCACAATCACATTAGTAAGAAATTCCATCATTTTAGTGATGGAAGAGGTCCACCACAAGGGAGGCTTCCCTGGTGACCTCAGGGGATCAAATTAGTAATTGTAGTAGCTGTTATCACTCTGTAAATTTCCTAGAGGTTGAAAAGAGGAAATACACAAAGGTAACCTTAACCAACCACTTTTAAAGCTAGGATCTAGCCCTTCCAGCTTCAGAGAGGGATCTCTCTATATGATTTAGCTTTGTTCGAATTAAGATATTAGGCTAGTTAGAGGCACGGGTTTTGTTTTGTTGTAAAGGAATTTTTTAAAGCTGGTTGAAACAAATCACACATC
>ML781854.1:305701-321140 GCA_009831015.1 Picea engelmannii | reverse complement strand
CCTAGTATTACCCCTTTTCCTTGGGTGGTGATAACACGAGACTAGGGCACATAAGCTGACCAAGGTGAAACAAGGAAATTGACACAATTTCCCAAACCAATGAATCATTATCCGACTTCAACCAAGGATCTTCACCCACATGCCTGATAAATTAAGTACAACACTTTGCATGAAAGAAGGACTAAGATACCTCATGGTGACAATGGCTTACCGACTCCCATACTCTGGGTTGCTTGAATGTGATGAGACTTGGTTGATCTTTTCTGGGTCACAAATTAGGAGGGGTTGTTGGGCTGCCATCTATGGGCATGTTGATCATCATTATCATCATGGTTTATCTAGATTTATGAGTGGAAAAAAATGAAAATAGATCTATAACATTAACACATATATACAATCAACAATAACATAGATACAATGAAACTTGAATTCTATTCGATAAAGAAATCTACTGAAACTGTAAAATGCAGAATGAAAACAATCTTGCTTGAATGGTAGTAGCTAATCTTTGAGAAGAGATGTGGCGGCTACACGCATTCATCTAAGCACATTCCAATGAGGCCTCCAAGCATTTTTAGCATCAAGAAGTAATCAGAAAACCCTAGACATCCAAAAACCTAACTCTAGGAGATGAAGTGCCAAAAGTCATGTGGGCCCTAATGGGGTAAGTTGGTACATCAATTTCCCAGGGTCGTAACTTTTGCATACAATCTCTGTTTTAGGCGCACGATAGCTCGTGGAAAGTTCTATCCAAAGACTACACATGTTGTTGTCACACTATGACTTTGTGTACAGTGTGACTGTGGCAATCCCAAAAAACACTATTTAGGGCTTCAAAACAACCCTGGAAGTTTAGGACCCGAAAAGCCAGAAAAAACTACCAAGATGAAAACTGTATGTGAGACAGTTGGAATAGGTGGGTGGCCACATATATCCACCTGAATCAATGGTGTATAGCATGTTCTCTATTGCGGGCCTTGAGATATGATCTCCTCTAGTTACTCCTAGGCATGGGAAAGTAACTGTCATAATACTACATATCACATATATGTCTAGTAATTTGAACTACAACATAGTGTCCATTTAAACAACCTAAAATAATAAATTGTCTTCATGTAGATGAATTCATATTTTTATACAAGAGATTCAATAACATGTTTCTTAGGGTAAAAATATACAAAAAATCATTAAGTATTTCTTGAGCAAGACCATGAAGGGAGAAAAATAATATTCCCATATTAGATCTTGTAGCTTGAAACCAAGTTTGAATAAAACTTGAAATGAACATCAATGATTCATAAATTTTCGGATTGTAGTCATCTTTAAAGAAACATTTGAATGCATATTAACTTACCACAATATAAATGGTGATGGATACTACATAAATATGAAAGGACATTGAGTTTTTTAGTTACTTCAATTTGTGTTTGGTTCAAATCTTGATTGTTGAACATAGCACAAAATATCAATAAAATTTTACAAACAAAATAAAGTTTCTCAACTACATAATTCTTCATCTTCTAGAATATAACATAGAATGTAAGCACATTACTAATGATGACACTCAAGTCGATCTCTGTTAAAATAATTTCAACTACACTCCTGGTAGCATCAGTGGCATCTCCCACTACAATTCTAATATTTTCCTTCTTTAGGTCTATAACATCATTCACTTTGTTTCCTTAGAAAAAAGCTCAGATTCCCATAATGGTATCACTTTTGTTATTGGAAAACATCATAATACATTGACCTTGTCCACACATATGCATGTTAGAGGAAACATGTATCTAGGGGATTTGAACCTTGGTGGAGGTGTGAAACAACCTTGCTTTACCATCAAACCAAAAGCACAATGACAAAGGATACCACACTTTTGTTATTAAGAAATGATTTTGTAGGAAAATCCCCTTCTCGAGTTACATAAAAGAATATTGTTTGAATTCTATAATGAACACTAAAACCTTAGGATAAAAGAGTAAGGAATCTTCTTCTAAATGAATAAAATAAATGTTCCCAAGAGAGACAATCAACTTTCTATCTTTATCAACTAGATCATGCATCTTTTAATTCTTGTGAGCTCATTACCTTTTCGTATTTTTTATTGCTAGAAATGAATCCCCAATTATTTTCAATCACTTGATTTGGATGTAATTGCAGACCCTAAACTAGAGTAATTAACTTAGTGTCATGAAAAAAAAACTTACAAACCATATCATCCCATGTTGAAAATTCTTTCAGTCATACAAAATACCAAATGACCCCATATTCCTTGATTCCTTTCAAGTACTTCAAAGATATAACACATGGGCTCCATCTTATTCAAGTATTCACTATACATCCATTACAATAGACATCAAATAAAACGTGATTTGTTAGCCTCAACCAAAAATCATGTGTCCCAAATATTTCAACTTTGTTAGCCAATTTATAGTATTATTTTCTTCAGACCAAATCCTAAAGGACCGTTGAAATCTAATTCCATTACTTACCAAACAAACCATTAAAATAGAGATAAAATCAAAACAAATCTACATAGAAGAAAATTGTTTGTCCTAATCGATAACCATCATTAGCTTCAAAACATTGGAACTCAATTCAATGTACAATTTTATTATAGATCCAAATATCACATGCAATTGATTATGTATTCGATGGAAGATTGCCAAGATATAGATTTTAGTGATTTTTCTTGAATTTAAACCTATAATTAAGAAAAACTTAAAAATTCCTAAGAAAATACATATTCATGCCTACATTGGTATCTGAACATGAAACTTCTACCACATTTCCATGTAGTATTAATTTCCATTGTATGTATTGCTTGGAAAAATTTCTATTAACTCTTGCATTTGATGACCAATGAACTTGACATACGAGTATCTCTATCAACGCCTATTTCTACAATATATCTCCTAACCAAGGTGTCTATCTAAACATTTTTATGGCCCCAATAAAAAAAACTAGAGTGGAAAGTTTTAAGTCTAGAATTTACCATTTCATAATACCCATCAAAGCTACATAAAGAGTGCCAATAAGCATTTAAGCTCACTTTATAAGTGATAAAAATGTATACCCATTATTAGTGAAAAGGAATATTGGAGCAATATCAAATTAATATCCAAATGACTTTCCAATTAAGAAATAAATGAGGAAAATTATTAATGTTGTACGATATGAATAAAGAAACAAGTAGTTGACCTAATCAAAATGAAGAAAAAAGGCTGCACAAAATGACAAATTCAAATATCTCACTTAAAATTTAAAAACTTCAACACAAAAAATAGAGTATAGGAGTCACTAATGGAGCGCCTCAACATTATTTTACACATTGTTACCTCTTTAACCTGCATTCAATGTGTACAAAGTCCCAACCACAAAATGCAGCCTCAAGGAACTAAGAGGGAGACCATTGTCACCTCACCAACCCTCTTCACACTTTAGATTGACTCTTCTTCAACCAAGCGAGGCTTCCTTAAGATAGGATTGCGAAAGCTTAGTCTATGATGACTCAAGGTGAAATGAAGACTAGTTTTAACAAAACAAGTGTTGTAGTATAGGTTTGCAAAATAAATGACGGGAGGATCAAGACTAGTGTCCATAATAAATTACTAGTGACAATGACTAAGAGATCAAGAGTGAATGTAAACCAAATTAAGGATATACAAACAAATCATTCTTTCTGTCCACTAAGTGTATAAAATTGATTATGAATACCCAAGGAATAATTCCAAACGTGTGGGATAGAGTGTGTTTATTGAAGGATATGTAAAAATGTAGTGAGCTCTAATTAAGAAGAAAGGTACACATACAAAAATTCTAGAAAGAATACATAAAATCTTAGAGGGAATGAACCACTCATCAACTCTTCTAAAAAAAGGAATAATCTTCTTGATTAGGATTTTTTTTACCTATGTTTCAACCCTTCCACAAACATTTGATGCAAGTAATTCCTATCCATAGTCTTCAACAAGTGAACCCAATAATATATACCACAAGAGTAAAAGGGTCTAGATTTCCATTGCCTTGAAGATGTCTAACAAAGCTCAAGGGGAAAAATCTCCAAATCCAAACATACAAATGAAGGAGAGAGAAAAACCTTATATAGGTTTAAGCTCAACTCTCTTTTACAATACAATAATGTTTTCCTTATTTTGTTCTTCAAGGAAAATATTAGAAAATGCTAGAAAATATTACAATAATATCTAAGTGGGCAAACTAGGACTAAAATGTCCATAGAAAATGCTAAATAAAACATTCTAGATGAATGTGATGCCACATGATATCTTCCTCATCCTCCTAACTCATGCAAGGTGCATGCAAAGTGTTAATTGTCGTGTTCATGTGCAAGGGTACTTCTCAAAATAACCACTTCAAATAAAATAATAAGTCAATGAAGTATGGCGCTCTCCTAAGTATATGTGCTAGTGCCATGTGTACAACTCTAATGATGAGGGAACTCTCATTACATTCATGTAAATGCAAAGTGTTTTGGTTAGGGTGCTTCTTCTAGAATCCTCTTTGAACATGAAGCAATAAAATACCTTATTGAAAAAATTCACCTTTGGGATTTATGCTTCTTTGATCCATTTTACTAGAATATAAGTAATAACTTATTCCTCATCAAGTGTGCCCTTGAAAGGAATGATTTTGTGGACCATCTTGACTAGATAATAAAAAAAATATTCCCTATCAAGTGCACCCTAGGAAAGAGAGCACTTGGGTCCAAATATAAAACACCACTATGATTAAATATCCCATGCATTGCATGTGCTCTTGAAGGAAGATAATGGTGCACCCTTGATATTTGTGCACTTTTACCAATTCAACCATGAAGAAACCACCATAGAAAGTGTGCCCTATTAGGTTGTGCAAATGGATCCACATTAAATTCATCTTATCTCCATACAAAGTGCTCCTTCTAGGGGGCACCGGGCCCTGGGATTTTGTAGTTTTTGGTGGGGGTTTTAATTTTTCAGGTTCTTTCTTCTTAGTCATACACATAGACACAAATTCTATGCACATATATAACATCTATGCATTAGTCGAAGGTAGGTGTTGGCACAAGAATTTTACTTGTTGCCTACGTAGGTTCTTACCTTCAGTTTTCAATACCTCGTCCTCTAGAGATGCAACCTATGCTATCTTTGGCATTCTCCCCGACAACACAAACATAATTGCATGCTTCTTTAGCATCAGTTGAAATAGAAACTCAAACAGAGGTTCCAACAATAGAAGAAACATCTGTTCAGACTGAAGGAGTGTTTCCTATAGATTTTCCTTCTCCTTTGGAAACAATTGAAATAGAAACCCAGACAGATATCCCCAGCAAAAGAAGAAGTAATTGTTCAGACTGAGGAAGTATTTCACTCCCTTGAGAAGGATTCCATTATTAAAAGGTTGGAAGCAAAACTATAGAAATCCCAACAAACCCTAACTCAATGCAGAAGTGAAATGATAAAAGTATCAGAACATCAGAAAGTTGTCAGACAACTTCAAGCCATGTCAACAATAGAGAATGAGACCTTTGTTGAGCTCATCAGAGCTAAATAAAAGGTGAAAAAGGTACAGGGCCAACTTGATGGAGCCTTGGAGTAGATCAAAGAGATTTTCTTTGTTTATTCTGATATAGTAGCTTGCAAGGCCCCTGCTACTAATTACACCTTATTTCTATTAGAACATTATCTATTGCTAAGAGTGAAAGATATTAGAGAAGACAAACCTTTTGAGTTCACCATTGTTTCTAGTTTTGTTTCATGTTTTAAAGAACAAGAGGATGGAATACAATACTTTTTGTGTGAACTATACCTTCACAACTTCATCCTAGGAGAAAACAAAAAAGAGAACCCCAATCCTTTCACTAGGGACATACAATTTCAAGCATTCTTGTCTTTTTTCAAAAACCAAACTAGGTGGGATAAAGCACATAAGGTTTTCGTGAAAAGAAAGACTGGACTAGACCTATGGATCAGAGGGGAACCCCCTAAATCCTTGAACACCATTATGCAACACAAAACATTCATGAAGAGGGATAAGGTTGTAGAATCTTTGGATCCCATCCATAGACATGTTGTACATTCAGGTCTACAATATTTTAGAGAGATTAAAGAAGAAGCCCTTTCTGTTGCTAAATTAAGATGGAATGTCTCTTCGAATGAAGTTAAGAATAGGGAACCATTTAGTTTCATAAATTTTCACGCAACCACCTTCAGGTTAGAGAGGTATTCCAGAATGATCCTGGATGAAGGGCCTGCCTGGATTGGATGTAGGTACAATCCTCCCATTATTTGGTATCCTCCAGAGGGTTACCCGAGTAATTATGAAATTTGTAAGAAGGAGAAAGATGTTGCTTTTGAAGAGCTTAAAGGTAAGAATAGGTTCAGGAGGCCTAGAGAAAAGACCTCTCCTCCCTTCAACATAACTTCCTTACATGTAAACTCTCTGATTGCATGAGGAAATGCAAAAAGGTAAGCTGGGGGTTATGTTGGGCTGAGAAAAAGGTACAAATATTCTCCTTATTACTATGGTTTGTGATATATTATTTGTTTAGTTTTCGATTAATTTGAAGTAATTAGGAAAGAAAATGGTTAAAAAGTCTTTTAGAAATATTATTGAATGATATTAGATAATTTTTGAATTTTGGTTTGAATTGTTTTGATTTTATGCAGAAAATGGGCAATTGCTATTAACTCAAGATAATGAAGAATATTATGGAGATGCATAGGCCATTGGAGATCAAAGAAATCAAGCGCAAAACAATTTAAAGGAGGATTGACTCTTTATCTTGTAATCTTCACAAATAGTAAAAACAATCTTGAGGATCTCTCGATCCTCAGGATAGCTTAATTTACTTATTTCATTGTAATATATAAAGGATAGTGAACAATAGAGAGAGAGAACCCAACGGATTTTAACCAAACATTCAGATCCCTCAATTGTTGACATTTTGTACAACAATCTTTTGTAAATGGTTTATCAGTCATGGAATTAATGAAAGATTCAAGTGTTTTGATCATCCCTGTGTACTGAGTTTTTAGTAGTAGTACCTTTTGAAGACCATGGGCCTAGTCAGAAGGAGTTACTCTCTCATATGTAATCATATCAATTCTATCATAGTTCTGTGATTTAAAATTCCTTGCAACAGTTAAGATAAATTCGTGAGTGTGTTGATTCTTTTATGAATTATTTATGTTGTTCATTTGTAGAGGATAAATGTTTCATTTAAAGATTATCGATTGTTGTTCCATTTCCAATTGTTGTTAGTTTATCGCTTGTGGATTCCTTTCATTTTCACATACGCCGTTCCTTTTATCAAATTCACATTTTTTGTTCCTTTTGCTTAATTCAGATTTGTTGTTCCTTTCGTTTAAATCGCATTTGTTGTTCCTTCTTAAATATATTGTAGATCGTTGTTCTTTCTAGTAGGTTAAATAATCATCGAGAGATTGATTCATTAAGTGTTTTCATAGATTGGATTCTTGTTTCTTAGATAAATGAATTCAACAAATTGATTGGTGTTTTTATCTGTGGTGTGTTATTGATCATATTACAATTATGTTGAGTGAGTTATTAGTTTCAGAGTTTTTAATGAATGAGTAAGAACTTGAGTATTGCAGTAGTGTAGATCGACTCAAATTTACTTTAGTTGAATTATCTACGTGATTTAAACCTCTACAACTATCTGCATAGACTTTGCTGACATTATTGAAAGAGAAGACAAATCCTCAGTTGATAAATTAATGTGAGAATAAGGTTGTTTTTAGGACATCTTTAGAGCCCAACAATAATGTGCAAGTGGACCTCTTTTGACCAAGTCGAAGTAGTTACAAGTCACTTCAAAATGCATGCAAGGTGTGAACAAGCTCATGCAAAGTGTAAATGGGACCACATAGAGGAGCACACCACCTAATGGCCTACAAATATGTGTTTATGTGTGAATAGATGCATAGATGAGGTGGATGGTCAAAACCCTAGGGTACATGCATAGCTAACACCTTAGTCAAATAAAGGGTCAACAACGTCCTCAAAGCATGTGCCAAAGGATACATAATTGATATGAATAGGATAACATGTGTGAACAAGGCTAAAATGAAGTTGAATTAATTGACACAAGGTGAATAATTAAATATTTAGAGGGTTTCCTCAAAATGTGTGCCAAAGGGGAATTGATTAGCCTCATGTGTGTATCCCACACACACCCCATGGACTAAAATTGCATTCCCTGGTGATAAATCAACAATGAAACTTAGGGAATGAGTCGTAATGAATAATTATAACATTATAACATTAATAGGCTAATAAATTCAACACTTAACCTAAGGTTTTAGGGTTTAATTAAAATATCCTAAACTAGTTAGGTGTGTTCACAAATGGAAAAGTGGAAATATGAGAAATGAAGGGTTAATATGGAAAGAGACTTAGGTAATTATAATAAAAGTATGTTATGCTTCTTCTATGACATGGAATGTGATGAAAATGTAAAGGTGAAGTGGGTTTCACCCAGGAAAAAAATGAAGATATGCATGTAAAAAATAAATTACCTAGGTGAAAATACGAAAATGTGTTGACGGGTCCAAATGGCATGTTAAGAAAATAAGGGAAAATGCACTATGGAAGATCCCAATTAGACCTACTCTCATTTGGTATTATGTTTCCAATCAACATGGTGGTCTGGTTGCCACTCTAAAAGACTTTCTAATATGAATATGGAAACAAAAAGTTCTCAGATGAATTAAAATATGAATTTAAATCTAACTAATGCTACCTAAAAACTATTCTAAATGCAATTCTATAATAATCTAACATATTTTGATCATGAGAAAACTAAAGAGTATGAGAGAAATACAAAATATGTTGTTTCTAGCGAAAATAAATAATTCATTTAGGAAAGTAACAAGTGAATATGACAATGAAAAACAATACAATAACAAATTATTTCTTGTTAGACCATTAACATTGTTTTTGTGCTCATACAGAAATCCATGACGACATAAATATTAAGAACATAGTGAAGAAGAAATTCATACAGTTGTGTCTAATAATATTCACACCATAGACATATGCACACAAAAAGTCTTAAATACACATACCTGGATCTTAAACTTCCAAGATTGTCTCTTTCTCTATTCATTCATACAGTAACAATATTGTTCTGATGTACACCAGATCAAAATACCTCTCTCATTTACAGTCCCCTCTTTTATAAAATAAGAGTGATGATTTACATTCTGAAACTGCCATGTTGTCAAAGGACAATTCAGGCTCATCTCTTCATATTCTACATTTGAATTACAACAAGTGAGAATGGAAAAAATAAAAATGACCAGTTACAAAAATTAATACAATCATGAGACCCTTTACGATTCCATTTATCTCTATATTATTTCCATAGCACATAATCTTCCATGACCTTTTCCAGCTTCCTCAACTGCATTTTCTCCAAGTCTAGTTCTCCATCACATATTTTGGTTGTGACTTCTAGATTTAATTCCTCCTCTATCTTCTTGATGAAATTTTGAGCCAATGTGATTATCCTTACAGGCTTCATCAAATAGTCATTTAGGACTTCTTTATTTGCTTCTGTAATCTTCTCAATATTATTTTGATTGCTTGCTCTCTTTTCCTCTACCTATTCTATTCTCAGTTCACTTGGTGTTGCATCATCGATATTGGTCATGATCTCAGTTCCAAATTCCTCTAGGAGTTCATTGGAAGCATTCAATAGCTTCTTATATGCCTTTGTCGCTACCTTTTGAATATTTGATATGTCTTCTAGTAGGGGTTTCAATGTATCAAACAAAACTTGTTCTTTTACCCTATGTATAATGGTGTAGGGTGGCAGGGTATCTAGTGGGTTCTTCTACACACTCTGTAAATCCACAATTCTATCAAAGACATCTTGGGCCTTTTTATGTTTATCTCTTATATCCTCCATTTCATCTTCAAGCTTGGTATGATCATATCTATTCCTCTATATGTCATTCAATATGTAGAAACATTTCCTTTGCTGTGATTTTATCTCCTCATTAACAACAATGACTTCTTCATTCGAGGCTTCTAGGATGAGAGATACTTCTTTACTTTCTTCAAGGTTCTTCTCAAGTCTTTCTTTATCTTTCTCCAGACCTTGAATTTTGTGTTCCAACTGCTATAAACTTGTTAGTTTCCACTTGTTCTGTTTGTAGGTTGGTCAACTCCTGTGTATAATTGTTCTTCAAATGTTCTATTTCTCTAGAATGTCTTTGATCAAAGGAATCCAACTATTCCCTATTCAAATATCTAGTTAAATGTGTTTTATTCTCAAATTATGCCTCCATTTTATCCTTTTGTGCTTGTAGAACCTCGTATATTTATTCCTTGTGCATACTTTCTACTGTACTGACAACCTTTTCAAATTCAGAAACAATTTCATCCCTTTGTGTGTTCATTGTTTTTCCAACTCATCAATTCTAGTTTGTGTTGTGTCCAAGAAAACAAGAAAATCATACATAGACATGACTTTTACTCTTGAAAACGCATGAAGAGAAGAGGCGACTTGGATTGCATTATCTTTGGGATCTGTCCTTGCCCTCCATTCAATAGTTATTTTCTCTGGTACTCTGCTTTTGCTTCCAATTCCTTTTGGTGTCTCTCCTATATCTCTCTCTTTTCTTCACGTTCCTTTGCTTATAATTTTTCTTGGTCCTTCTCTATAAGCAAGAGGAACCGTTCTTGAGTTATGTTTCTATTTTATTCTTCTTCCAATAGAATATTTTCTCTGGCTACATCATCTGACAATCTTTGTAGCACTTCTTCAAAGAATATGACTCCCTTGAATAACTCCTCCGCATAGTTCACTACATGGATTACATGGTGAGTAAGGTCAACAACTTTGACATGATTGAGTGCTAGTTATTTTGGGTGATGACCTTTAGGTTCTTCTGTACACAAGGATATCTCTTACAGGAATTCAACTTCTCTTCTATCATGGTGGCCATTTAATACTGTGTACTTACCTATGTTGATAGAGAATGCAGGGCACCATTTCTTACTGCTACCTTAAAGGTAGGAGGTTATGCTAGTTCCTATCTTATGATAACCAACCTATCAAAGTAGTAGCCTATTAGGGACATATTTAGGAAAAAGATGTGGGGATTTTGAGTTCCCATAAAATATGATGTATGTATATTAATTTCCCATGCACCAGTCTACAATTTCTTTCAAGGTGGCCATGGATTCCTTTGATATCCTATATTTTGGATAACCAAAAATTATGGTGTGCAAGGGAGCAAGGAAATAGTCACATATGTCACAAATGTGTTTCTTATAATTTACCTTCCATAGCTCTAAACAATATACATGCACGGATGGTTGATTATGATCCCAATTACATCCAAAGTTATAAGCTCATATAATAGAGCACACAACATCAATGAGATATGCATACATGTAGAAACTAGGTTTTTCATACCTGGGGCATTCCTGACACTTTGGAAAATGTTGAAGGCCAATATGTCTGCCCAATTGAATATTTCCCTACATTTACTACAATGTAAGCCATCAACAACCATTCCATTTGAAAATGAGTGCTCTTCTCCTCCCCTCAAAGTATGCATATCATAGTGTTTATAATTTTGTAGGGCCTTTTGAATTCTTGCATAGAGATTAATCATTCTCCTTGCTTGAAATTTCTTTCCTCGTCGCACCACCAATCCTCCATAAGTTCTTCAAAATATATTTTTTCTCTCCCACGTTTTCACAAAAATGACTCATTCAGGGATCACGAGCTCTAGAAGGTGGTATCAGAGCCTGATGTCCTTCAGTCTCAACGATGCTATCTGAATTTTTGCTTTGCTCACAATTGTATAAGTACCTTGGTCAAGATGTTTGAGGCACCATATGGTTGCATCATTGTAGGGGAACATCATCAAATGAGTAGCTACTAGATGAATGCAACTTTTCTGAATATTTTGATAAACTTCCAAGTTCTCATCCTCAGGTGGAAAATATTTGGTGTCGAAGATATTGTAGATTTTGTCATATCAGGGACAATGGCATGCTCCATTGTAGTAATTGGTGTCTATAGCTAGAGTGTCACTTAGATTCACAACAGGTGTAGACACATTTTCTATGGGGTTATTCCCCTTTCTGGTTTGTGGGCATGACATGGTGGTGTTGTTGTGTCCCGTGATAAATAAAAACCTCATAAGTTTACTGAATAGATAAAAAATACAGAAAATTCAAATTAAACTAATCACATACTTGTCGTTATGGGGTTTGGTTGAGGTTTGAAGTTAAATTTCCTTCATAGTACATAGAGCAGGGTTTTTCACAAGTTTACAAAGGTGCATAATGAGTTATTCAAGATTTACAAGGTGTATGTATGGGTAAGTTACCCTAATCCCTCGTAATTAATGTTACATGGAAGATAATTCACTTGCAGGTGTAGGATAATGTCTTCATTAATGCTTTTAGATGTACATATTTCTTCAGGTTTGCGTATCTGATGTGAAACTATCGAAAGATTAGTCTTGAACAACTCCCTAATAGTGTTATCATAAGAGTTTTCCTCAGAGAGGAAGATGTGCATGATTATTCTTCGTTCTGATGGAAGGTATCAAGGAATATTCATTTTATACATTGGGATATGTGCTAGGAAAAAGATGTTACAAATCATGCCAAGATTATCCTTGCTATATAGTTTATTAACGTGATGTTGGAAAGGGAAACCATCCGAGAGGGAGATAGGCTTAAAAAATATGATTATGATAAAATACCTTGCCAAAATTTTGATAGGGGTTGTCTAATGAAATTATCTAAGTTAGATATTTTTAGTGGATAGTTATGTGTGCACAAAAAATGACGACTCACTCAGAAGGACCAATTATATACGATTTTATTTATACCCTTAGATTATATAACTTCGTTCTTTTCCCGATCTTAAATATCTATATTTTTCTGCTTCGTGGATCCCACATCATTAAGCCTTTACTGAAATATGAGAAATATGTACAACCAAGATGATATATTGAATAATTCTTGTGAGATGGTTTGGGATTGGCTTATTAATTTAATTCATACATAGAAACCTTAGAATATTAAGACACCACAAAGGAGTAATCCTAACTATTTATAGGATGATGTGTGTTCCTCGTCCCTCTTTTCTTGACATTGATTTACTGACAGTGAGCATCCATAGCCTCGGTGAAGTTTCCTTGGTATCATATAAGTATATCCTCGCTACCAGTGAGTGTCCATAGCCTCGACAAGTTTACTTGTACTTCCCAAACCATTGATAGTGCTTTGAAATTCCTTGTGATTTTTCTATTGCATTCACCCTTAAATATTTATAATATATGTATTGCTTTTGCAATTGGGTTTTTAGGAAGCAAGGTGATACAAGAGTTTCTTTGATATGATAGCCTCAATCAATATCTTGTCCTTATGGGTATGCTATGATAAAATCATGGTATTTTATGATAAAATCATGGTATTTTCTTTACATTCATGTGTTGGGAAAAGTATCACAAATAGTATTCACAAGACATCTATGACTGTCACCTTTCTTTAGATTTTTGAAAACCAATAAGCTCTATATGAGAGCGATCACACAACTCCAAGTAACATGTCATTAGGAGTATGAATAGTT
Source organism: Picea engelmannii (assembly GCA_009831015.1). Classification (NCBI taxonomy): domain Eukaryota; kingdom Viridiplantae; phylum Streptophyta; class Pinopsida; order Pinales; family Pinaceae; genus Picea; species Picea engelmannii. The sequence goes on along the minus strand of ML781854.1, from coordinate 307,516 downwards.
GAAGTCAATAACTAATGGTTTCTCTTCAAAACATATATTAACTACTTATTCCCCTTTAGTATAACCATTTTTTTTTTTTTTGTGGACACTTTAATGGCACAAGGAAACCTTCTCACTTCTGGGTACTTGAAAATACACTCACACATGAGTTAAGCTCAAATTATGTTATACAGTCCCAATTTCCTGTCAAAAAAATGTTGCATCAATAGAGGCCTTATTAAAAATCAAAGAACAAATTAAATTAGGAAACAAAAGAAAAAATTTATTCTCAAAAGAATTAACAAAACTAAAAAAGGAAAATGGAACCAACAAAGAAACATAGCATGTACAAGGCTACATCACCAAGGGTGATTAAGAGAAGAATCTTTTAAGCATTCAAACATTTACATGGATCTTCTCTATGTCTCCTTCCAATTTCTTAAGTATGAAAGTTCCTAACCCAATTTTCTCATGAATTTGATATGGGCCTAGCCACACTTTCTGAAATTTAGTGTGCTTCCCTTTCATTTCATTTGCCTTATCCCATTTAAGAACTAGATCACCTTCTTCAAAATATTTATTTCCCACAAAGTTTTTATCAAACCATCTTTTGATCAGTTCTTGATGTTGCACTTACTACTTTTTAGATTTCTCTCTTTTTGTTGGTTGTGGAGCCTGCTTATCTTCCTGATTTAGAGGTCTTTTACTTTCAGCCGTGTTTATACCCCAAGAAGTATTTACACCCCAGAAGTATGTACACTCTTCCACACGAGGGAGTGCATCCCCTGGTACCCCCTCTGCGGGGTCCAGGGGCGAAGCCCCCGAAGCAAAAATTGCCTTGTAAAAGTATATTTTAATTTCATTGTAAATCTGGACCGTTCATTATAAGGTCACAGATCTAAAGATAGAGATTATGTTAGGGTTTTTTTCCCTAGAAGGCAACCCTCTTTTATGAGGGAAATGTATTGCGGCTATGGATGTCGGCGAGTATTGTATTATGAGAGAGGAGAATGTGAGAGAAAGAAGAGGAAGTTACAACATGTTTTGTTGTAGGTTGTATCCCTTCATTTTGTTGGACAATAATAAAGAAAGGACCTGACAATTTCTCTGGTGGGTGTAGCCCACACTGGGTGAACCACGTAAATCTATGTCTCTCTTGTATTGTGTATCTTCTGTGTTTTATTTCCACATTTGTTTTATTTTATTGCTCCGCGGTCCTGTTTTTCTAACACTTTCTTCTTCTAATTTAAGGAGCATGTTCAATCGTAGTTGCATTATTGGGCATTCCTTGTCTTGGACATATTGATATAGTTGTAGGGAAGGTAAGAAAGTATGGGTAGGTAATATATTTCTGTTCTAAGACTTTTGCGATTATTGTTTTGTTCAGAGAGTGCTTTCGGATCCATCGCATAGGTTTTATGTTTTTCGACGTTTCGGACCAAACTAGTGTGGTCCATCATCAGGAAAGCGTTTTTTTGAAAAATGAAGGAAAAGAGAATATAACACATATATAAATACTCAAAAAGTTATTGTAAGGAGCCGACTTATTGAAATAATTATAATTTTTAGTTTACAATTGTTTTTTTAATTAATTAATTAATTGTTTTAATAAYTAATTACCTATTTGTTTATTACTTTTTGTTTATTAATTTTTATYTATAAAAGATCCAAATGGACAATGTTTTAAAAACTAATATTTAGAATCATTCATATTGGCTAGGGTAGGGATCCAATTTTGACTAATTTTCCATCCATCATCTCTGTTTAGATTATTAGGTTGTTTTTCAATTTCGATTGCTTCTCTGAATTTTCTATTGTGATAGTGATCTATCCTAG
>ML781854.1:251372-271541 GCA_009831015.1 Picea engelmannii | reverse complement strand
TGTTATTTGCTGCATACACACATATAAACACATCTAAAGGGTAGATCAACAAAGTGTTTGACGAAATACCTCACTCAGAAAAAGTTTTAAAAAGACACCAAAACAGTGATGATCCTTGCATAATGGCTTGGGATCATTACAAATGTTGTCAAGGTCATTCGGTCATTGTCACGTAAAATCTAATTGGCATATGAAAAAGAGACAAGTCATAGGTCTAGGTGAGGTGGCTTTTTGATGATGTAATGGAGAATAATGACATATTGTGTATATTGTAGGGTCATCAAATATCATTATGGAATTTTTACTACCTATGTAGTGGTTTTTGTACTTAAATTGTAGAAATTTGCACATGTTGTGTAAAGATGTTGTGCAAGTACCTAGGCGCTACCCAAAGTGTCTTGTCATCCCAAATGAACCTATCTATGTCAAAATCATGTTTTCTCAACTCACATTTGTCTTTTATCACCTATTTATCACTGCAAAAAATCCTCCTACAATGATCAAACCTATGCTCCACATCAAAATTGAATTACTTCACCCTCTACACAAATACCTGAAAGTGCGCTACGCATCCTCTGTTTTCGTTGCACAAGTGATGAAAGGTAAAGCCTAGTGTCTACCAAATACCCCGTACCTGCAAGTATAAGATCTAGATGTAGCTCTTCCCTATGATGAACCCTTTGACAATGGAATAAACCTTAGCCTTGTTTCTCACTGTGCAAAGTTTACTGACATATTTTATCCTTTGAAACCTCCCCACCTTTACCAGTTTCAATGTTTTATCTTACATCTGCAACATGGCCACTCAAGGGAAAAACAAATACAACAAAGGAGGCTCAAGACTTGATTATTCATCTTAGAGAAGAGAAACGAGTATCATAAATCAACATTTTGAATCATTTTCAAGAATGTGGGCCAGCTATTGATGATTCCTGTGCATCTCTCTCAAATTCTCAGTCAAAATTGAGAAAAAGTGCAATGTTGTTCAAATAGGTAAGAAGCTTGAAAAGACAAAACTTATCATTGAAAAAAGAAAATAGGTCTCTTAAGAAAAGGATGTAAGTTGATGATGAAGCTAGAAGGAGGTTAGAGATTTGTAGAGGTGGCTAAGATTTAGGTTCATGCCTGCACCATTTTTGTTTTTTGAGGAAGCATTGCAAAAACACCAGTGTTGAGTTTTGCTGAAATATGCATTATACAGAGTTTGTGTAATGACCTTGCACTATGCAAATGCTGCAAACATATTTAAGGATAATTAATATTAGGAAATGATTGGTGGTTATCCTAGCAATCATGATTAACCTCCACATATGTTGCATCCACCATTTGGATGAGTTTTGAAGCAAAATGTAGCTACGTTGTGCAAAGCTCGCTATGCAAATGTTGAAGGATGCTTTTACACAACACATCACACCAGTTCGATACTCAAGTGTTGTAGGTACACATAGGGTTAAAGGACATTGTATAATGATTGATGGGTGATAAAAAAACTCATGTTTAGCCTCCAGAAATGTTGCAGCCACCACCTAAATGAATTTTGTTGAAGAAATAAAAAACGCTACACAAATTATGCAGGGTATGCTACGCAAGTTCTGGAAATGACTGTTTTTGAAGTGAACTTCAAGATCACGTTTCAAACAACTGGAGATGTTTTTTGAAAAACCCAAAGAGGATTTTATAAAAAATGGACCCAATAACAAAATACTCTCTCATGTTTTACAAAGGTGTCATATCTTGGGATATTTGAATGAATATTTACAACCCATTTTTCCAGATTTAAGCATTTAATGTTTTCCTTTTTTTGTCATCATATTTGGGCATGGATCCCAAGAATATGGAGAAGACTTTTCAAAAAATGGAAGAGGTTTTTCTAAATTACGGGTTCATATCCAAAAGCCTCTCCCATTTTTGTAGAAACTATTATTATTCGAGAGATATGATGTTATATTCGACCCTTGTTTTCCAGCAAAACGAATTTGCTATTTTTAGCAAGTAGTTTACAAGTTGTTCTCTTTTGATGTAATCAGATCCAAAATCATAGGATAGAAGGGGAGTTAGACTTATCTAGCCTATTAAGATAGTTTATCTATATATTGGAGCATTTTGAAGGTGCTCAGGGTTGGCAGAAGTATAAAGGACAAATTTGATCTGAATATTGTAGAAAGTTATGAATTTGAATGAAATACTAGTGCAGATGTCCATAGCTTTTTCATACCAAAGATTCTTATGTTGATGACATTAAGTGTGTGTTTATTTTCATGTATGTTGTTATAGTTTACTTTACCTTTCATATGCAAATTTTCATATGTTTAAATTGTATATCAAAGGGTCTGAAATTCATCTAAATGGTGCTTTAGATTCAAACAATTTAAATTTTGTTTTTCTTTCTTAACTCATAAGAATTTGTATTTCATGGTTCTATGATTATTTTTATATGTTTCCTCTCCCTTCCATCCTACCACAACAAGTTAAAAAAATGAAATTTCATAACCTACATAACCTTTGCTTCCTTGAGAGCTCTACCTACCATAAATTTTGTTCATTTTCTTTCAAAGATTGACTCCATTGCCCAAATAGATCCCTTTCTTCTTGCCAAAAAACCCCATAAAATATTTTATCCTATTCAAAAATCTAACCACTGCTCCTCAAATAAAATCCATTTTTATAGACCAAGTGACAAGAGAGATCCCTCTTTAAACTGAAAGGCTAGTTTGAGTTCTGAAGTGGTTTTGTGGTTACCTTTGTGAGTTGCCTCCTCAGCCTAGGAAATTTACTTAGTGATAACACCTCCCAGGGGCAAATGGTTTGGGAAAGGAAGGGTTCTGGGAAGGTGGAGTCGCTAGTTGAGATTCAATATGAGCTCATCAAGTGATCCAGGTGGATATTGGTGGACACCCACCTATTTCAACTGACTCCTCTTGACAATTTTTAGTTCAACACATTCTTCTGTAATTATTTGTAATTGTGGGTTCTACACTTTTGTGGTTTTTTGAATCTCTACACATCTTCCAGGTGGATATTGGTGGCCACCCACACAATCCAACTGGATTATTTTGGAATTTTTCATGTTAGTACATCTTTCTGTACTTCCAGGGTCATTTTGGGGCCATAAACAAATTTCTTTTGGCTTGCCACAGTCAAACTATTGACAAAGTCAAATTTTGATGGCATAATGTGTAGTTATTGAAAAGAACTTTCCAACAGGCTATAACATGCCTAAAACAAAGGTCGTATGCAAATGTTATGACCCTGAGAAGTTGAGGTACCAACTTACCCATCGAGGCCCACATAAATTTTGGTGTTTCATCTCCTAGGGTTAGGTTTTTGAATTTATAGGGTTTTGGCACTCATGAGTAATGTTAACAAGGCCCTTGAGGCCTGATTGTGATCATTCTACTTAGACAAATTCACATAGCAACCACATCTCTTCTCAGAGATAGATACCACTATTCAAGCAAGTTTGTTTTTCAGTTCTACAGTTTTACAATTTCAACTTGTTTTATTTATTCAATAGAAGTTATTGTTCTTTGAATATCTGTTGTTGTTCTCCGTATATATGTGTTATTGTATTCTATATGTTATTCCTTTCGTTCTGCTCATAAATCCATAGCAGTGGTATCAGAGTGGTCTACTCTTCATTTTTTTTTCTTTGAGCCTTTGCAAGATCGGTCATGCCAATCTTGAAAAAAACCCATGGGGGATGAGAACAAAGATAATGGAGAAGGATATCCTTTTAAAATGTTGATCAAGGAATCCCTTGCATGAAAAATGAACGAAATGATGGACAACTTTTCATAGATCCTTCAGTGACTGCCCACATGAGACACATTCATCAAGTAGCCATGAAAGCCCCTTCAAGGTACAAGTAAATTTTTATATTCCATTATTTGAAGGACTAATGGATGCAGATGCTGTAGATAAATGGATGAATCTGCTTGAAGGGTATTTTTCGGTCCACAATTTTTTCGACAGGGAAAAGATTACTTTTTCACTCCTTAAGGTCGTCCCCCATGTTAAGGATTGGTGGGATACTTACTTTGAGAAAAGGGCCATAGAGGAATATGCAATATTTGTGGTTTCCCCCACATGGAATTCCTTTATGGGTTCCATTAAAGAATAATACTACCTTGTTGTAAGCTACGAGGACCAGTACACAAGATGGACCATGCTGCGTCAGGAAAGGGAGAAGACAATACTAGATTTCACCAATATTTTCCATACCCTACGCACCAAATTGGGTATAAAATACTCTGAATGACATCTGGTTCTCAAATAATGCGACTGTTTGCATAGATACATTAAAAAAGAAATGGATTTTCTGGACATTGCATCATTAACTGCGACTTATAGATATGTTTTCAAGATCAAGCATACATTTAAGCAGACGAGGTGAGAGTTTGGATATTAAAACTCCTCATAGACGAAGCAGGGAAAAGGAAACCCCAACCCACAAAACAAGGGACAGAGAAAATATGGTCATTCTCAAAAAAACCAGTCCAAGTCGCAACCCAAGAGAGGTAATGATAAGTTGAAGAAGGACATGGGAAAATGGTGTGAATACCATAAAATCCTTTGGCACAACACCAAAGAATGTCGCTTCAAGCAGTCACTGGTGGTCGAGATGAAATATTTTGAGTCATAGGCATATTCTAAATCTAAATAAAATCCAGCAAGTGGGAATTGGATCATCGATACCGAACCCAATTCCACTGTCGTTACCACCAAAGTCCAACCAAGCGAAACAAAAGAACTAGAGGAAGGGGAACACCTCTTTCACTCACAAATGTGTGTAAAGGGGACTCTGCTTGATTTCATTGTCGATAGGGGCAATAAAAAGAACCTAATTTCAACAGAGGTCGTCAAGAGGTTGGACCTTCTGATAACACTACATCTGCAACCATACACCATTGGATAGATTCTACAAGGAAGAGATCTTTGTGTCAACCAACAGTGTCATCTTCCCTACAATATCAAGCCCTTCAAAGATGATGTATTGTGTGATATTACTCCCCTTGAAGTTTGTGATGTTATTTCAAGCCAACCATATTTGTGGAAGTGACATGTTGTGTATGAGTCTAGACCCCGCAGTGTTATTATTACTTTGGGTAGACAATTGTACAAGATACCAGAGGTAGCGTCTGCTATTTCTTTAATCTCTTCTACGCAATGCAGTAAGGTCATTTCATAGACCAGGAAGTTCATCTTCTTTGTGATCTGTTCTTGTAGTAAGAAGAAGGTCGTCACCACATCTGTCACCTCTACACCGAGACTCTCTTTGCAACAAAAGAAAGTGGATGAGATCATGGAAGAGTATAGAAACATGTTCTTCTCACCTACTAGGGTACTGACACACTGCCAAGTCAATCATCCAATTGATCTAAACCTCGGTGCATCGCTGCCTAGTGGACCATTATATCATCGCTCGTTGATGGAAAATGATGAAATCAAGCACCAAACCCAAGAGCTATTTCAAAATTCACACATCCGACCCAAATCCTCCCCTTGTGGAAGCTCGATTGTGATGGTGTAGAAGAAATATGGGACCTGATAACTCTACGTTGATTAGAGAGCATTAAACAAAATCACAGTCAGGAACCGGTACCCAATTCCCTGAATTGATGGCCTTCTTGGACAACTCAAGGGGGAAAATTTCTTCAACAAGATTGACCTAAAGTCTAGATACCACCAGGTTCCCATTGAACCAACTGATATATGGAAGACAACTTTCAAATCTAAAGAAGGTCTCTCAGAATGGTTGGTCATGCCCTTTGGCTTAAAAAATGCACCAAAAAGTTTCATGAGATTAATGGATGATGTATTGAGACCCTTCACCAACTCTTTTGTGGTGGTATATATGGATGAAATCCCCATATTCAATAGAAATTGGGAGGAGCACATGCAACATATTCAACAGGCTTTGGGCACTCTACAAAAACACAATTTATATACTAACTTGGAAAAATTCTCCTTTGGAATGAACATGGTCCAATACTTGGGCTACATTGTTAATGAGCATGGGGTACATGTGCATCCAAATAAGATCCAAGTCATTCATGACTGGCCATCCCTGACCACACTAACTAAGCTTCAACTTCTTGGGACTTGCCAACTTCTAGTGAAGGCTCATGTTGGGATTCTACCATATTGCATGGGCCCTCATCCAAGTAACCAAGGGCGGTGGAAAGGAAAATTTTTCATGGGGAAAGGCACAAAAAAATCATTTGATGATCTAAAGAATCACTTTTTCTCATCTCTGGTACTCTACTTACCTAATCTGCAACAACCGTTCGAGATTTATATTGATGCCTTCGACTATCTTGTAGGCGCAATTCTCACTCAGCATGGTCATCCAATAGCATACCATAGTGAGACACTCTCAGATATTGTCCTAGAATACCCCACCTATGACAAATAAATGTATTCCATTGTGAAATCATGTCATCAATGTAAACATTACATTCTAGGAAAGGAAACAATATTCTGCAGTGATCACAAGCCTCTGTAGTTAATACAAAAACATGGGAAGTTGTAGAACGACCACCATCAAAAGTGGTCCACATACCTACAATAGTTCCATATCAACATCAAGTATAAAACATGGAGCACAAATCATTTTTATGAATGCCTCAGTCGCCCTCCCATTGATACACTCGCCACAGTGCTCCATTCTTGTGGGCATGAGGCATCTGAGTATCCCCAACTTTATCAACGTGACCCTAACTTCACCACTACCCATTAGCTCTTGGGTATAGGAGTGAATGTCACTGATTTTCACATCTAGGATGGACTGTTATACCATCTGGGCCACCTCTGTGTTCCCACAAGAGAGCATGCAAATATGATTTGGGAGGCTCACTACAGTCAGACAGTAGGACATTTTTTCTTGGAGAAAACTATGGCCATTCTACAAAAACATTTTTATTGGCAAAAAATTCGACAAGATATTATCAAGTATATTAGATCTTTCACTACTTGTGCCATTGCCAAGACAACCATCAAGAATCAAGGATTATACACCGCTCTTTCTACTCCCAAGAGGCATTGGGAATCCATCTCGATGGATTACATGACTAGCCTTTTGTCCACCAAACATGACAATGATTGTGTTTTTGTGGTGGTTGATTAGTTTTCAAAGATGGCCATTATCACAGCCTGCAAGAAGAGCATAACAATGACATATACTATCAAGCTCTTCTTCGAATGGGTGTGGGTCCATTTTGGGATACCACAGACCATCACCTCAGATCGTGACAATAGGTTCCTCAACACATTTTGGTCGAGTCTCTGGTCACTTTTGGACACCAATCTCACTAAATCCACTGCTTTCCACCCCTAAAATGATGGACAAACATAGGTTGTCAATTGGATGATTGTGAACATACCGCACATGTACAAATCTAAGAATCCACGTACATGGGATGAGAGTCTTCCCTATGTTCAACAAAACTACAACGAGTCTCTCCATAGCTCCACCGACCATAGCCCATTTCAGGTGGGGTTGGGATTCCAACCCTTGAGTCCCATTGATGTTGCACTACCTCTTGCAACAACATAGGAATAACCTTCACATTTTCAGTCTGAGGCCGATAAAGCTACCAGATTCATTGAGCGGATTCAACACATCTACCAACAAGTCCATGAGATTTTGTAGAAATCCAATGCTAAGTACAAGCAGTGTCATGATCAACACCAGATAATGCACCAGTTTAAGGTGGGAGACAAGTTCTGGTTACATTTGCAAAAATCATTCCTTACAGGGCCCCATCAAAATCTCTGCCCACTTCTCTATGGGCCTTACACTATCACCAAGGTTTTGGGTAGTAATGATTTTGAGCTCAACACTCCACCCTTCCTTTTCTTACACCCAGTGTTCAATGTGGACCTCCTTCGACCATATTTTCCACCATTATTGGACACCTCAGAGATCACATAACAATTGAAACCAATAAGTTTAAAACCTGACTACGTGGAACAAGAATCCACTGATCATATAGTGGACACACAGGTCAAGGGAAATCTCCAACAGAGGATCCTTTTTTATCGGGTTGTCAAGGCATGGAAGCTCCTACACCAAGGCAAGTGGCTCACCCGAGGCCAAATTCAATATAATTTTCCTCACTTGATGGGGGCACTCAACACAATGGAGACCAAAGCTTCCTAAGGGGGGAGAATTAATCCAGGTGGATATTGGTGACCACCCACCTATTCCAATTGCCTCCTCTTGAGAGATTTTAGTTCATTACGTTCTTATGTAATTCTTTGTAATTGTGGGTTGTACACTTCTGGGGCTATCTGAATCCCTACATAGCTTCCAGGTGAATATTGGTGGCTACCCACCTAATCCAACTGGCTTATTTTGGAAGTTTCCATGTTAGTACAAATTTATGTACTTCCAGCGTCGTTTTGGGGCCCTAAACAATTTTATTTTTGGATTTCCACAGTCAAACTGTAGACGAATTCAAAATTTCACAACATAATGTGTATTTCTCTAAAATACCTTTCCAATGGGCTATCACACACCTAAAACAGATTTTGTATGAAAAAGTTACGACCCCAGGAAGTTGATGTACCAACTTACCCATCAGGGCCCACACAACTTTTAGTGTTTCATCTCCTAGGGTTAGGTTTTTGAATGTCTAGGGTTTTGGAATTCATGAGTAATGTTAAAAAGGCCTTTGGAGCTTCATTGTAATCATTTTTCTCAGGCAAATGTGCATAGTAGCCACATCTCTTCTCAGATATAGCTACCACCATTCGAGCAAGTTGTTTTCATTTATGTAGTTTTACAGTTTCAACCTATTTTATTTATTCAATAGAATTTATTGTTCACTGGATATCTATTGGTGTTCTATCTATATCTATGTTATTGTATTCAGTTTGTTATTACTTTTTTTCCACTCATAAATCTGGATCATCAAGAAAAGTGGAAAGGGAACTTCCCTTGGGTGGAGTCACCAAGAAAGCTAAGGGAAAGGCTTTGGGATAGCTTACCAAAGTGTCATTAGGGTACAAAGAAGATTCAAAATCTTCCCTGGAAATGATGCCAAAATGTTAAGGAAAAAGTTGTAGGTTGGGCAAAGCCTGACCCAACCACAAAACAAGTGCTAAAACTAGGAAATGCTACACCCAATGTCACCTCGATGTAGGTCCCTCACTTCAAGCGTGACTAGGTCACTCTAGGGAGGCGATCCCGGTGACCCTAGGGGAATGAGATGTAGATGGATGGATGATGAAATTGGAACCCATAGAATTCAAATCTAAGTGGAATGAGAAGTGGAAATAGATACATTGTAAACCCAACAAGTTTTTCCCCAAAGATGTTGTACTTCTTTGGATGATTGTACCTGCCCGAGACACAAAGAAAGACACCTTTCAATGATATATGTTAATATGGATCAACAAGTCAATCTTTCTATCCCCAATTTTCAGCAGAAAATAATAGTTTATATCAGCAAGTAAAGCATCTAAATAAACATGTAAAAGCATAAGATCAACCAACAATACTATCAATGAACTTCACAATCAATTAGGGATTGAATATAACACTTTGAGAATGAATAAAACAAGTGGTTATAAAAGTGATTTTCTGCATTAAATTATCATCCTTATGGCTGTAGCATTCAATGACATGCAGCAATAAAATCAACCATAGAAAATTTTCAAGAACTAGCCCAAAAAGTGCACCTTAGTTAGTAGACTAGGTGAGTGAAGTTAGAGAAAACCATTAGGGTTAGTTTGTGAGATAAAAGAGATTTATCAGCTAGGTTTATGCAGCCCTAATGTCTGTAGGTTTATGTTTACAACAAAAATCAAATTAGTGGGAGAATAGGGATGCATCAATGAGGCAAGAGAGCTCAAGGATGAAGGAACACTTCTCCAAAAAGATAAACTTGAAACTAGAAAAAATCACTCTTCCCAAGGAAACAATTTTATTTCTCCAACACAAAAAATAAATGACTAGTGCCTTTAAATATTAGGTTAATGGAGTCAAGTAAAGGAACTAGAGATTATACTTTCTTAGCGGTGTAAACCCTCTTACTTCGCAAGGAAAGTGTCTCTAGTTAGGGTTTGAGAATGAGGGGTGTAAATCCTCTAACCTCCCCAAACAAACCCTTGCAACATCAATAAACTTCAAGCAATAAATGATGAAGACTAGAGTGGGGGTGTAAATGTTCTTACTTCCCACTTATCTCCTAGCAAGATAATCCTTGACTTGAAACAAATGATAACATAAGAGTAAAAACCATAGCAAATCAAGAAGATGCTAATATAATCCACCCAAAAAAATAGAAACCATTCATCCAAGTCTAGCACCTCACTCCTCCATCAACCATTGACCAAACATATCCATAAACAAGAGCACAAGAGACAAATATGCCAATTGTAGCAAAAATTTCAGATTAAGTCTTCTCACAAGAGGGAGAGTGATATCCAAATGATATCTTATGATCTCTTATTTATGCAAAATGTCACCAAGGTGACTTGTACACATATTAAGGGGTAAACCACAATACTAGGGGTCAATAACCCTAATCTTCCCCCCTTTAACAAAGTAATATTAAAAAATTCATTTAAAATTTCACTTTTGCACAAATAAAACCCTAATTTACATGGATGTCGCCCCTTTAATGGATGTTTTTCCACTTGGGACAAGTCGTTGGTGTTGGAGAAGCTATGGTAGGCCTCCAAAGGCCACATTTCAAGAATCTATGCAATCTCCTCATGGCCAAGGCCTCATCCTCCTCAAAACGTCCATGTGTCAATGAGTGGTAACACCACCACCAAACCCTAGCCCCCAAATATGACGTCAAGCTCAAAAGGAAGACATTTTTCCCCTCCTAGGAAAATCGTTTGGCATGTGAGGGCTAGGCTAAGTCTTACATATCATCTTCTAGGTATCCAATACTTCATCTCTATGGTCCAACATGTGGACCCTCAACATCCAACCTGTGGACTTGCAGCACCATGGAACCCCAAGCTAGGCTTGTTTTTCCAAAAATGTCTACCAACTAGATCTTGCAAAGACAAATGAGCACGCCCTCCAAGGATATTTAGTCGTAACATCATGATAAATAAATCCAATCAATAAATGAGCCACCTAGGGATGTGCATCAAATATCACTATATCAAACAATTAATTTCTCAAATACACTATGTGACTTGTCAAGCTTGAGTATGGGAGGGTTGACAAGGTGTCCTATTGGATAGATCTTTCCCTAGTTCAAGGAGAGTTTCCAAGAGATCCCTCTCTAAGCCATGCAAATTGGGTGAAGTGGTTGGGGTCAAGACTCAATGGGCATAGGGATCATGACATACAATGGGTTGTAGTGTCTCATTCATGGGTGTGTTTGTAGAGTGTGTGTGGTACCTTCTTCAACAATGCACTTTTTCCAAGCCCATTATTTTGCATTCTTTATTCTTTCATAATTTTAAGGAAAGGTTGAAGGTCACTGCCCTGGCATGGTGTCCAAATAATGGAAATGTCACCCACAAACACCTAGTGTAAATGAGAAGGTTGGCCCATGATGAGACCCCCTTTCTCTCAACCATGCAACTGAGAGCCATTACCTTGGTTTGGTGACCAGATGATGGAAATTTCATACCACTAGATATTCATGGATGTGATAGGTCGTCTCATGAGGAGACCTCCTATCCTTGAACTGACCCTTTAAGCATTCTTTATCATGTTTTGGGTCCCATTTACTCAAATATAAGTGTTTCAATTATTTCTTGGGTGATACCTGGCCGAAGCATCTAAAAGGTTTATACAAGGCTTTTATCTTTTACCCAACATCAATCCCTCTGGGACTTCAACCCCTTCTTCCCATAGAATGAGGGACAACCCCTTCTTGGGTCAATACACCCTAAAATCCCAAGAGATAAGGAAATGGAGGGGAACAATGATGGAAAGTGGTAAGTATGGTTGAGAATGTTACAATGGCTCTTTTAGGGAGTTCCTAGTAGCAAACCCATCCCTAAGGAAGACCACTTAATAGGGCACAATTTCAACCACCAAGGTGAAGCAGGTAAAATGACATAATTTCCAAGCATATATCATGAAATATAGAGAAATATAAGATACAACATACTCAAATGGTTTAAATATTGAAATGATGCTTACCATAATTCTGACTTGTACCTCATGGAGCAAGGCCCACTTCCTTTTGGAAGCCAACTAATGTGGTGGATTCCATCTGGAAATCTGTGACCATTTGTGGTGGTGAGAGGGGTTTTGAACTTTGAAAAAGGGTATTGTTGGCCATGTAGTCTTCTCGACACTCCATATATGCAACATGAGGGCCTCAAGACATAATATCCTTAGTTATCCACAAAATGGGGATAACATGGAATATTTACATTCTGAAACTTTCATGTTTTCAGAGGACAGTTCCATCTCGTCTCTTCATATTCTACATTCGAATTAAAACAAGTGAGAATGGAAAAATTAAAAGGACCAGTTACAAAAGTTAAGACAATCATGAGACCCTTTTCAATTCCATTTTATCTCTGTATTCTTTCCATAGTGCATATCTTCCATGACCTTTTTCAACTTCCTCAATTGCATTTTCTCCAAGTCTAATTCTCCATCACATATTTTGGTTGTGACTTCTAGCTTTAGTTCTTTCTCTGTCTTCTTGATGAAATTTTGGGACAATGTGATTAGCCTTAAAGTATTCATAAAATATTTATTTAATACTTCTTTATTGGCTTCTATAAGATGCTCAATATTCTTCTGAATCACTTCTCTCTTTTCCTCTACCTCTATTATTATTAGTTCACCTGGTGCTACATCATCAATATTGGGCATGATCTCCATTCCAAATTCCTCTAGGATTTCATCAGAAACATTCTATAACTTCTTGTATGCCTTTGTCACTGCCTTCTTAATATTTCATATGTCTTCTAGTAGGGGTTTCCATGTATCAAACAAAACTTTATATTTTACCCTCTGTCTAGTGGTGTAGAGTGTCGGGGTATCTAGTGGGTTCTTGTACATACTCTACCAATTAAAAATTATATAAAAGGAATCTTGGGCCTCTTGATATTTATCTCTTATCTCCTCCATCTGGTCTTCAAGCCTTGTATGATGATTTATGTTCCTCTGTATGTCATTCGATATGCCAAAAAATTTCCTTTGCTCTGATTTTATCTCCTCATTAATAGAAATGGATTTTTTCTTCAGGGATTCTAGGATGAGAGATCCTTCTTTACTTTCTTCAAGGGTTTTCTCAAGTCTTTCTTTATGTTGCACCAGACCTTGAATTTTGTGTCCCAACTGGTCAATAAAATTGTTGGTTTCCACTTGTTTTGTCTATATGCTGCTCAACTCCCGTGTATAATTTTTCTTCCAATGTTCTATTTCTTAGGATATTTAGACACTTAGGAGTTAGTTAAGATCTTCTTGGTATAATGTGTTGTTAGGTAAAAATGTGTTTCTTAGTGTGTTTCTTTAGTATGCATTAGTATTCATTTGTAGTTAGGAAATTCGACGGTCACGATATGTTCCCGACATATAGTGATATGACGGTTCATATTCTCCTTGATCTTAACGATCATGGATGTGTGTATTAACACCCGATTGGTCCATGATATCCATTTAAAGAGCATGGAGGGTCATTTCCTGATGATCAATTGTGAGAAAATATCTTTTAAAATCTCTCTGTATTCTTTTTCTTTTGCATTAATAAATTGCTCCAAGTGCTCGCGTTAGTTGGGGTTGTGAATGTTTCCTCATAGGGGTTTTACCACATCAAAACATTAGTGTGTTTATATTTGATCTGGTTGTGTGAGTGGTTACTAAAGGTTTTATTCCTCTGTTGGAATACCTGTGTTGTCGAACACAGTATCAAATCATGTTTGAAGACCCACTCCTATTGTATATCAAGATCGTGAAGCCGAGTTGCCTCATCTCCATTTTCTGTCATTTTGTACATTTTCTGTATTCCATTGTGTCTAGAGTGCTCGTTTTAGTTAGGAACACTTTTATTTTCACTCGAAAAGTTTTCCGTTTTCCCAAGATATGACAATTTCAGTTAGATCTGTAGGTATAAAGCTTGAATACACATTTTTAAAATTGTTGCAGAGTATTATTTCGGTTTTATATTATTTGTTTCTAGGTTGCTACTCTTTTATATTTGCGTATGTTCTTTTCCCTGCGCCCTGTGCGATCTCTAAAAATTAGAAACATATAGGAAAAGGTGCATCTTCTAGGTAAGCTAACTGAGATCTAACCCTTGTTGTCATCGAGAAGAATAATTTTTTTCTTGTGTGAAAAGAGTTTTTTTTAGCACGCTCTTGTTGGCATCCAATTCATTTTTTTTATCRTCTATAAGATGCCTACACCTGTGTCTTGCAAACATCAAGTTTTTCGTCGCATTTTTTTTATATAGACGACACTTTCATTCTTGCGACATTTGCAAATTTGTCTTCATTAAGTTTTCACGACTGCAAGCGTGAAAACTTCTCCTTTCGAGGTCACATTTCGATCACTATCTGAACTGTCATGATCTTTTTATCGATATTTTCTTTTACACTTACCTTTTGTTTATCATTATGTGGTTGGAAGGATTTTTGAACTATGCTCATTGGACATTTTTATATTGATTGCATAACCTGATTTTATTAAGTTTGTAAGGCATTGAGCATATGGATTTATACTTGCCTAATCATTGATTCTATGAATTGCATAGGGGTTATGATTAATTGTGTTTATATATATGATATAATCATTATGCTTATAAATTTTGACTTGTCAACTATATGAATATCAATCGACACATTGGTTAAACATTTATACAATGGAGCATGGCTAACATTTGGTGTTGGTTTCACGTTGAATGTCGATGGTTTTAAAACTATACTCTAAAGTTGATTTGGCGCGTTGGCATAACACTTGCCATTTGATTCTTTGGTTGGCCAAACGATATGGTTTTTGAGCTATTATTGTTTGAACAGATGTGTAAATCGGCGGTTGTACTTTACCATAACTATCGTGCATGGCAGTATATGACTCCACCACCTTCGCATGCGCGCATTTATGCTTACACCTTTTGGCTCGATTCATTACTGTTGGTTCAGGTAGATCTGTTACTGTGTGTTGATGAATTCAAACCCTTCCCTTACCATGAATTCAACTCCATGGCACCAGTCGTGCGAGTTAACCCCAATGGAAAACAAGCCCTGTTAATGTTTGATAATGCCTGCCAAGATTTGGCAGACAGTGGATGGCTTACCTTCATGGAACATTTCAAGGGTTTTAACCTTTGCGTGGCTCGACAGTTTTCCATGACCTTCGATGGCTGTCGAGCCAAGGTCGGCGATATACAATTGGAAATTGATGAACATTTTATCAGTCTTGCTACGAGTTTACCTGTCACTGGACAACAATGGTCCAAGAATTGCAAAGTCGAGGAGGTCCCATGGACACTGCTCTTCCAGTCGCAAAAAATCACCTCCTGTGATAGAGGTATGCCCGTAGCCATGCTTAAACAATGTTGGCATGATTTATTGATGATAATCAAGCAGTTTGTGACCTGCGAAGGTCACTACCAACTGGTGTTCCTTCACCACCTGCATTTTCTTATGGTTTTTATGGGATACTCTCTCAATATGCCCTATTATTTGCATCGAAGCCTGTTTAAAATGTCGAAGAAGTACAAAAGAAACTAGGCTTATAGTAGTCTTTTTCATCACGGGCTTGTTAAGATTATCGTTGTATGTCATTTGAGTCTGCACGGGGATTGTTGGAGCAATTTCGTTGCTCGGAATGGTTTCGATGATTCGAATCCTACACAGGTTGACAAACCTGTGGTGAGCGAGGTCAAGGTTGTACCCCCAGTACCCTACCATATCCTTCTGCCTAAACCCTCGACCGACCCTCCTATCGACTTACCCCACACTGTGACTAAGAGTTTTGAGACTGTTAATCCTATGGGAAAAAAGCCTAAGGCAAGCCTCACTGCAAACGCCAAAGGGAAAAAGAATGCACGTCTGATTTCACGAATGGCAAGAAATAAGCCAAAACTCCCTGTTGAGCCAAACCCTATCGTGTTGAGTGAGGACTCTGATTCGGAAGTGGAGAGTTTCTTGGCTAGCGAATACCCCTATTCGCAAGGTTTGTGTGTCGAACCCTCGTATGAATTTGTGTCAAACCTACCCCCCTTCCTATAGAAAAACCCTAACTACCCAGGCATTAAATTGCCTTGTGAAACCCTTGGTCATTTGCCCAAACCCTCTCCTGCTCTGTCTAAAACTACAGTGTCACCCTGTGATCAATGCAATTCGTGGTTAGAGCGATATTATAATGATGTGTTGATTCTCCAGTCAAAGATTCAATCTTTGGAGGACCAGATTGCAACTCTAACCAGTCAAAAGTCCAAACTACAAGCGACATATAAGAAACAAAAGACGACCGGCTCCATCCTGTTTAAAAATGTGGAATCAGCCACGGCTATTGTGAACTCCAAGCTGGCATAATCAAGTGGTCTCCTCGCTACACAGGTATGTTTTTCACATCATTTTGTTTTGTAAACAATCTAGTTTGCTATAATGATTCGAATTCAGTTTTTAAATGGTTCTGTCTTGAATCACTCTGTTATAACCATGTACATTCTATATATAGTTTTGTTTTGAAATATCGATCTGATATACAATCCGATTATTCCCAGTATAAAGATCAATAGATTCTGACTGGATTTGAGTGGTATGTGTTTTGATTTGATTGACTGGTTTGCCTTATTTAGTCGACAAAATTAATAGTGTGTTTTCGAATGGATTGGTGTGTATCCAATTTCAAAAAGAATTTTTCATACTCAGTTTAAAACATAATCGTATTCAGATTTGATTTTGTTATGATCTATATGCTACGATTGGAAAACAATTTGATTGAACTGATTGTTACGATATGTTCTTTCTTACGATCAAAACTGAGATATTGCTCTATTCGACTCTAATGTGGGAAATGAACTACTTTGTTTTTAGAAAACAATACGTACAGTTGTGCCCGAATCATGGAATTGATTTGACTCGTGACAACTATGTTAAACCTCATGCCAATTGATTCGTTAATGAGAACGTTCTCGTTTTGATCAAATTTGATCAACCCTGTTTTCCTAAATTGGCCACAACGAATTAGGAATTCTACCAAGCCTGTTATGATTTTGTATTAAATTGATTTGCGCACCGAATTTTAATTAATCTGTTCCTGGCATAGACCGTTTTCTGTGTCAAATCAATCATAACGATTGGAATGATCCTGTTGAATTATAATCGTTTCAAATTGATATCAAAAGGTTACAAAAAATGTTAGATTTGGGTGGTTATGAAACGATTTGATTGACTGTGTTATTTTGTTATCAAATTCGGTTATGATTCATTGAATGTAATCAATCTTGCTTACCTCAGTTTGCAAAAACGTGATCGGGTATCTCTTACGCACTATGATACACCTTGTTTGCTATGTCATTACAAAGAATTGCAAACGATTCGATTCAATTTGATTATATCTTCTGTTGGTATAACGACATAACAAATGCATTATATTTGTTTTTATTGGTTGCCTTAGTAATTAAATGAACAGAGTTGAATGATTCTATTTTGATTTCGAATACTCCAATTGAATAAATCATTTTCAAATGGCTGTTAAATGATAATTGAATTAAATCTCATTCAAAGATTCGATTCGATTTCAATTCTGATTCTGTATATTATTTTAGACTAGCTACAGAATCAGATGATTGTGTAGCTAAGTTTGTAGAATGAAATTTTTATTGTTTTATTAATAAAAGACTCTTTAATTTGTCTATTTCTGACCTGTTAGAGGTGGATTCGAAATTGCATTGGATTTGATGAGTAGTTAGAGGATATTTGGATATTTTGATTTCATTTTAGTTTCTTAGTTTAGTTGATCTTGGGAATACCTTCCCAAATTTTGTAAACAGTTTGATAATTTCCACAGGAAGGTTTTACCTTGTGGAGAAAATTATAAATACTCATTATTTTTGTAATAATATCATCCTCATTCGTGGGAGAACAAGGATATGGAATTTTAATACAGACTGAGATAGAATTTGATATTCTGCTACAGCTTTAGCTTTTCATGATATCAATATTTTGTTTTATGTTTATGTGTATCTATTTGCATTTGGTTAATGACTACTTTAGCTATCTTAGTCTTTTGCAAATGATATAATCTAATCAATATAATCCATATCTGATTTCTTCCAACTGTTTAAAAAACATAGCAATTGCTTGATTCAGTTTGTGAATGACAGATTTCTCTTCTTCATAAGTTGAATTATTAAGTATAAGTTTTTGCAAAACAGGTTTCCCTTATTGCAGAGATTTATAAATCATATAATTGTTATGATTTTGTATGTCTTGTTTGTCCTATAAACAACTCGAAGATCAGTGCAGCCTATCGTTTACGAGAAGCTTTTGGATTATCCGGTGCGATTTTCCTTCCTCCGACCAGCTTTGAAGTCATCATACACAGGACAAATTTGGAGCATTTCCAGGTCAGTTTGTCATTTGTTTGTTTAGTATAGTAGTTTAGTTTAGATATAAATATACGTGTAGAATTAGTATATTAGATTGTTTAATCTCAATAAGTTTTATTTCTTGTTTATAAAATTATAAAATCAAAAAAGAAATACCGTTCTCTGTCTTAGGGCAGATTGCAAATGAGTTTTCCAGGTTTTATTTAAATCTGTATTTTGTAGATAAGTTATATTTCTGATAGTAGTTAGTTAGTAGTTTATATATAGAGAGAGTAGATTAGTTAGTTTGTTTAATAGTTAGTTTTAATTAGGTTAGTTAGTATTAGTTCATTTTAGTTATTGTTAGTTAGTTTAGTTTGTTTTTAATTAGTTCATTTTATTTAGTTTTCGTTAGTTTAGTTAGTTTTATTTGTTTTAGTTAGATTAGTTAGTTTAGATTAGTTTTCTCTTTGGTTTTCTTAGGACCTTAGATCGGCTAATGGAGCCGCTAAACCCGTCAGGGTGGTTCATTCCAAACGGCTTGGGTTATTTAGACAACCCCGGACCAGTTCCACTCTCTCAGTTGACAGACGATCAATTTCGCCTGTCAAAAAATGGCGCTAGAAGGAGGGATTGAACTTAATTAATGGCACGAGGCGGTCGCAAGACNCCCCCCCCCCCCCCCCCCCTAATCTCTCACCTATAGTGACTAGGATCCGTTCACACGATAATATTCCCCTTCAAACAACAACTACTTCAACCGAATATCCGTAGATCACAGTTGAACCAGCAACCCCTAATCCTACAGGTGGTGACACACAAGAGATTATCCGTCAATCTCTTATTAAAACACATAGTGCCTTAACTCGTCTTAGGAAACCAAACCATCCGTGGGGTCAACCTTTGGACTTATCTGATATCAGAGAACAATTAGGTGACATTAACCTCACTGTGAATCCTACAGATCTAATCACAAATCCTGCTATGGGAGGTTCTAAGATACCTCCTTCACCACCTCCCTCATCTCCTTCCTCTTCTGGAGGATATTCCTCTTCGGACGAAGGCAACTCACCTTCTCAGCCTTCCACACCCACTACCCCAATGGCAAATTAGAACAACCCTGCTAGACCCTGGTTGGACCAGGATGCTGTAGCTGTACCTAGAGCCCAACACCCTTTACCTAAGCACCTGGAGAAATGGCTTCCCAAGTTTGATCCTGATTCAAAACAGATAGTTGAAGATCATATCAAAAAATTTATGTTAGCCATTAGTCTCCGCAATGTTGAACATGAAGACGTTGTCTGTAGGTTGTTCCCTTATACTTTTGAGGGTAATGCATCCACTTGGTACTTTTCCCAACAACCCCGTACCATAGTATCTTGGGAAAATTTTGAGTCATGTTTTTTGGAAAAATTCGGAGATGGTAAACCTCCGGAAGTCCTAGTCATGGATCTTTCAAGCTTAAAAATGAACCCAAAAGAAAAATTTAAATATTTTAATCAAAGATTCTTAATGCTTAAAAATCGAATCCCTATAGATTCTATGCCTGCTGAGAGTCTTGTAATAGCTTACTACACTAAAGATTTACATCAAAGTATAGCTATTTGGGTTAAACGATCTAAAAAGGCCACGTTGTTAGAAGCCTTCGAGGAGGCTAGTCAGATTGAAAAATACATACTTAGTCTTAAGGACT
>ML781854.1:224127-250794 GCA_009831015.1 Picea engelmannii | reverse complement strand
TGAAACTAGTTCTTCTTCCAAAAAGAAGATTGAAATTCTCCCCAGACCTACTCAAAGTAAAACACAACCTGAAAACTATGATTTGGAAAATTTAACTAAAGTTGTTCAAAAACTGTCGAATCAAGTTATAGACTTAAAAAGGTTGACTGAAGAAGCTTCCTCGAGTAAAGGACCCTACAAACCTCCTTTCCGAAAGCCTTTTCTTACCAACAGACCTAATCCAAACCTTGAAGGCTTGAACCCAGAATGTTTACAATGTGCTCTTCAAACAATTCTATAAGCCCAAGATAACTTGATGCCTCCTGAGATCCCTCAGGAGGAAGTCGAGCAGGAAATAGTTCAAGAATAAGAGTCTTCTCCAAATATATTTGGACACTTCTCGGACAACATCTTCCAAGCTAACTTCGAGACTGCTCACCCTTATAACACTAGAAGTAAGACAACAAACAAGCCTTCTACTGAGAACACTACAACTTCACCTCCAAAGCCATCTAAATCAGTAGAAACTAAACAGAGAAATGTCATCCCTAACTTAGATTATGATGTTGTTGAAGATCTTAAAAAATTAAAGGCTAACATTTCTATTTATGAGTTGTTGAAGTTTCCATTTTTGTTACAGAAAATGTTTCAAAATATTTCAGAAAACGGCAAGAATGGTAATTCAAATGGTAACAAGGTTGTGCAAAGCAAAGTTCCGTAGAAGACTTCCACTAAAAATAATCCTGATCCTCAAGATAAAGGAAGCCTTCCTGTAGTTCCTGTAAATAATGTAAATAAAGTAGCATTATAAATTGCGAGTAAGAAACCACAAGCTACTACTCTTAGTACTCGCAAGAATGTACCTCCTTTCCTTTTAACTTTCAAAATTTTCAATAGAAATGTGCATAATGGTATGGTTGACTCAGGAGCGTCATCTAATGTGATGCCTTGGTCCGTCTGCCAGAAGATTAACGCTGAAGTGGAACCATCTACTTTGAAAATCATACAAGTTGATCGGACAAATGTTAAATTTATAGGCGAACTAAAAAAAGTATTTATTAGATTATCGTCTAACCCAAAGGTTCATCAGGTTATTGATATAATTGTTGTGGATATGCCAGAAGTGTATGGTCTTTTTTTTAGTAGGGACTGGTCGGAGCAACTACATGGTTACTTCACAACAGACTGGTCTCACTTAAGGCTTCCAGAGAATGGTAAGCCTAGCAAGATTAGGGTGAATCATGAGCGTTACCTTAAGTTCACGGTCACAGATTTGAACGACCCTAATGAACCATATACACCTTCTGTTGATTCACCCGAAGTCCAAGGGATGGACACCTTCTTCGGCAATTTCATGGCTGAGGTTTCATCTATCAACAATCCAGAACAACAGTCCGATATCGTAGCATATATGAAACCAACAAATTCTATGCAACAACCCCATGTGCTCGATGGAAACCAAATTTGGTCTCTATATTTCGACATTTCTAAGTCTAAAGAAGGAGCTGGTGCAGGCTACATCATTATCGATCCGGTAGGTAACAAGACATTAATGGCTTGTAGACTAGAATTTGAATGTACTAACAATACTGCAGAATATGAGGCTTTACTGCAAGGTCTCAGAAAAGCCTTGGATATGAAAAATCAAAACCTGGTTGTATTTGGCGACTCTGAAATAGTGGTTAGAAAGGTAAGAGATTTTATACACTGTCTTTCCCCGCATCTCAAAAGTTACCAGTCTGAGGTATGGGGTTTAATGAACAAATTTTCTGCTTTCAATATAAATTCCATTCCTAGATTAAATAATGTTGAAGCAGATCTACTAGCTAATGTAGCCTCTAAAATTCTTCCTGCAGAAGGCTTATCCCGAAACACATTCTTCGTCGAGCTATTGTTTCGACCATCTGTTCCTGACAATATTACAAACTGGAGAGTATTTGACGATTATCAACAGATCATTAACTTTCTACACATGGAAGAAACCTTTCAAGGAACAGTGATAGATGAATGCACGCACATCGACAATTTGCACGATTTTACGGTAATGCCTGATCCAAAATCTCCTGAAGTTCTATCGGACATGGTAAATTTCATACCAAAATCCATAGTTAGATTAGAAAAGTTTTATGATTTTGAAGATAAATTTAAAAAGATGGTCAATTGTAAAACCAATAGTTCCTCGTTGTCTTATGAAAAAGTCAATTTAGGAACTAGTGAAAATCCTCAGTACACTAATCTAGGCTTGGGATGTTCTAGACAAGAAAAATCCACTTTTGTTAAATTATTCAAAGAATTTAAGGATGTCTTTGCATGGACGTACGATGATCTTAAAACATTCGATCCTAATATCATACAACATGTCATCTCGATGAAGCCCCAAACCTTACCCTTCCAAAAGAAACTGAGGAAAATGCACCCTAAACTAGAACCGACCGTTCAAAAAGAATTGAATAAACTCCTAAGTGATAAAATAATATTTCCTATTAGACACACTCAATGGGTATCCAACCTTGTCCCAGTTCGGAAGAAAAATGGGGAAATTCGACTTTGCGTCGATTTTTGAAACCTTAACAAAGCGTCTGACAAAGACGATTATCTTGTCCCACCCATGGAACAGATCTTGCAACATGTATCTGGTTCCGAAAGGCTATCTTTATTGGATGGTTTCTCCAGATACAACCAAGGCCTAATGTCTCCACCAGACCAACTCAAAACCACCTTCCGTACCCCGTGGGGAACTTATGCTTATCGCAAAATGACTTTTGGATTGATTAATGCTGGTGCTACCTTTCAGAGAGAAATGGACATTTCTTTTAGAGGCTTAATCAATCACTCCTTCATAGTTTACTTAGATGATGTGACCGTTTATTCTAAAAACAAAGACGATCATCTAGCTCACTTACGAGTCGTTCTGCTACGATGTTGTAAATATGACATCTCCTTGAACCCCAAAATGTCCATCTTTGCAGTAGAACAGGGTAAATTACTAGGATTCATTGTGTCTAGTGATGGGATGATTATTGACCCCAAGAGGACTCAAGTCATCGCTAAACTTTCCCCTCCTACATCCAAGAAATCCATGCAGTCTTTCCTAGGCCAGATTAACTTTGTGAGAAGATTTGTCCCTAGCTTCTCCGAAATGGTCAGGCCTCTAGAGAACTTGATTAAGAAAGACACCCAATATCACTAGGGACCCACAGAAAATCAAGATTTTAATGCCATAAATAAGGCCATAATAGACGCTCCGTCTCTCATGAGCCCTGACTTCTCTCAAGATTTTACACTCTATACTTTTGCCTCTGACCATTCCTATGTCGCAGTCTTAACTCAGAAGAATTCCGAGAACAACGAAGTACCCATCACTTTTATGAGCTCTACTTTCAAAGGTGCTGAACTTAACTACCCAGTGGTTGATCGGCAAGCCTACATTGTTTTCAAAGCAGTTAAGCATTTCCGGTCCTATCTTTTGAAGTCAAGGATGAAAGTCATTGTCCCCTACCCTGCCGTAAGGAACTTGTTAGTGCAGAAGGATTTAGGAGAGAAGAGAGCTAACTGGGTCACCTCCTTGCAGGAGTATGACTTAGAGATCACCCCAACACAGATCGTGAGAGGCCAAGGGTTGTGTAAATTGGTTGTTGATTTAGAAACAGGACAGCAAGAAGATAGTGATACGTCAAACCTGAAACAACACGATCAAAGTTTAATTTGTTGCGCACAAAACCTCGTAAGTCCTTGGTACGACGATATTCGATTCTGTCTTGAACATGGATCAACACCCCGTCACCTTGACCCCGCCAAGAGAAGAGGGTTGAGACTAAAGTCCGCCTCCTTTCATCTAATTAACGGTATACTGTTTTGTCAGAATTTTGACAGCGTACTGATGCGCTGCCTCAAAAAAGATGAAGCAGAAAAAGTCTTACTTGAGTTGCATGCAAGAGAAGCTAGTGGTCACTTCGGTGGCGAAACCACTGCTCATAAGGTTTTAAGAGCCGGTTATTACTGGCCCACACTTTTTAGGGATGCCCACGCCTTGTGTCGTAAATGTATTATCTGTAAGAAAGCATCAGGGCGGTTGCAAAAACCGGCCTTTCCCTTGCAACCCGTTTCAGTAGATTCTCCTTTCCAGCAATGGGGCCTTGATATCATAGGTCTTGTTAACCCTCCGTCCTCGCAGAAACACAAGTATATTGTGACAGCCACAAACTACTTTACACGATGGTCTGAAGCTGCTGCGCTAAGAACTATTAACACCAGTCAGGTAATCGCTTTTCTAAACTCGAATATTATCACTCGTTTTGGTATCCCTGATTGTCTAGTCTTTGACAATGCTTCATACTTTTCTTCTCTTGAGATGAGCAAGTTTTCTTTGGAGAAAGGAATAAAGTTGAAGTATTCTGCTAGTTACTACCCCCAGGGAAACAACTTAGCAGAATCAACCAACAAGAACTTGATCAAAATTATCAAGAGAACTATGGCTGAAAATCACAAGAACTGGCACAATGCACTGTTGAACGCACTGTGGGCTGATAGGGTAACACCCAAAGCCTCTATAGGTAACTCCCCCTTTTTCCTCATTTATGGCAGGGAAGCAATTCTGCTACCTCACATTCTTCTTCCTTTGCTTCAGTTGTCACAAAAGGTCTAAGAAGAAGATTGTCCCCCTTTAGAAAACCGAATTAACGCTTTGATGAAGTTAGAAGAAGTAAGAGCCCAAGCTAAGCGTAAGTTGGATCAACATCAAAAATTAATTAAAAGTTGGTTCGATTCTAATTCTGCTTATGATAGAAATTTTGAAGTAGGCGATCTCGTCTTAAAATGGGACAAACCACACGAAGGAAAGGGTGAGCACACCAAGTTTCAAAACTTATGGCTTGGGCCATTTTTAATTGTTGAAAAGTTGGGTCCTAGTTCCTTTCGATTGCAGAATCTTGAAGGGTAGTTTGACACCTATCCGGTGAATGGCCAAGCCCTGAAGAGATACTTTGCTTGATAACTACTCTTGTATATTATGTAAATATTTCATTTTTGTTTGCACTTTTTTTTTTTTTTTTTTTTTATTTGATTGATCAATTTGTGTTTTTAGATATACACATACCTATACACTGAGCCATTCAGACAAAGACAATAGAAATTTTCTTCGCTGAAATAACTTCTGAAAGTTTGTACAAACATCAATAATATATTGCTGAAATTGATATCTATGTTGGAAAAATTTTGTTGTTTGAAGGAAGTTTACTGATTTCAATCTCTGAGAAAAGTTTGTCATGATCATCTATTATATTTTTACGCTGTCCCTTTTCCGTAAAGGAATGACTCATAAAATGTCTCCCTGTCGTAGGAAGTTGTTTTATAAATAAAACATCTTTGGAGCTAAATAAAGGACAATGCTAAAAAATTATGATGAGGTCTAAAAAATATGCTAAAATATCAAGATTTTTAGCATCACCCCGCTCAACTATCTACAAAAGAAAAACAAAATAAAATTATTAATAAGAGCTGTGGGAAGTGCTTGTAAACCCATCGGGATACTGAACAAGTCTGTTGGCAGTGGGTAAATGCAAGCATGGTGCCAAGACAACTTCGTCGGGGTACTGAACAGGCCTGCTGGCAGCGAAGCAATGTCGGGTACATGAAAATCTGCAAAAAGAAAAAAAAAATATAAGAAACCTCTTTAATGTCCTTTATTCTGATCCAGAACTTCTTGACGGGATACAGATGTCAGAGTGGGTTAAATGGAAACCCTGTCGAGGCTATGGACGCCTGTTGGAAGCAGTGGCCATGCCAACAGTATTGGAGATTTTATCATTAACGTCGTGACTTGCTGATCTTAAGACTGTTATTGGTTTTCATCTTTTAAAACATTGCTAAAAAAAAATGATTAATGATGATGTTTGGACGACTTTCTGGTTGTTATTTTGAGTTGAAATTTTCTTGGCTGTTTTGATCTGAATTTGTTACTTTTACAGAGATAACTGCTTCTTCCAGTGTGTCGCCATTGTTGGCAGCCAATTCATTTTTTTTATCATCTATAAGCTGCCTACACCTGTGTCTTGCAAACATCAAGTTTTTCGTCGCATTTTTTTTATATAGACGACACTTTCATTCTTGTGACATTTGCAAATTTGTCTTCATTAAGTTTTCACGACTGCAAGCGTGAAAACTTCTCCTTTCGAGGTCACATTTCGATCACTATCTGAATTGTCATGATCTTTTTATCGATATTTTGTTTTACACTTACCTTTTGTTTATCATCATGTGGTTGAAAGGATTTTTGAACTATGCTCATTGGACATTTTTATATTGATTGCATAACCTGATTTTATTAAGTTTGTAAGGCATTGAGCATATGGATTTATACTTGCCTAATCATTGATTCTATGAATTTCATAGGGGTTATGATTAATTGTGTTTATATATATGATATAATCCTTATGCTTATAAATTTTGGCTTGTCAACTATATGAATATCAATCGACACATTGGTTAAACATTTATACAATGGCGCATGGCTAACATTTGGTGTTGGTTTCACATTGAATGTCGATGGTTTTAAAACTATACTCTAAAGTTGATTTGGCATGTTGGCATAACACTTACCATTTGATTCTTTGGTTGGCCAAACGATATGGTTTTTGAGCTATGATTGTTTGAACAGATGTGTAAATCGACGATTGTACTTTACCATAACTATCGTGCATGGCAGTGAATGACTCCGCCACCTTCGCATGCACGCATTTATGCTTACACATTTTGGCTCGATTCATTGTTGTTGGTTCGGGTAGCTCTGTTACTGTGTGTTGATGAATTCAAACCCTTCCCTTACCATGCATTCAAATCCATGGCACCAGTCGTGCAAGTTGAACCCAATGGAAAACATGCCCTGTTAATGTTTGATAATGCCCGCCAAGATTTGGCAGACAATGGATGGCTTACCTTCGTGGAACATTTCAAGGGTTTTAACCTTTGCGTGGCTCAACAATTTTCCATGACCTTCGATGGCTGTCAAGCCAAGGTCATCAATATACAATTGGAAATTGATGAACAGTTTATCAGTCTTGCTACGGGTTTACCTGTCACTGGACAACGATGGTCCAAGAATTGTAAAGTCGAGGAGGTCCCATGGACACTGCTCTTCCAGTCACGCAAAATCACCTCCTGTGATAGAGGTATGCCTGTAACCATGATTAAACAACGTTGGCACGATTTATTGATGATAATCAAGCAGTTTGTGACCTGTGAAGGTCACTACGGACTGATGTTCCTTCACCACCTATGTTTGCTTATGGTTTTTATGGGATACTCTCTAAATATGCCCTATTATTTGCATCGAAGTCTGTTTAAAATGTCGAAGAAGTACAAAAGAAACCAGGCTCATAGTAGTCTTTTTCATTACGGGCTTGTTAAGCTTATCGTTGTCTGTCATTTGAGTCTGCACGGGGATTGTTGGAGCAGTTTCGTTGCTCGGAATGGTTTCGACGATTCGAATCCTACACAGGTTGACAAACCTGTGGTGAGCGAGGTCAAGGTTGTACCCCCAGTACCCTACCATATCCTTCTGCCTAAACCCTCAGCCGACCCTCCTATTGACTTACCCCACACTGTGACTAAGAGTGTTGAGACTGTTAAGCCTATGGGCAAAAATCCCAAGGCAAGCCTCACTACAAACGCCAAAGGGAAAAAGAATGCACGTCTGATTTCACGAATGGCAAGAAATAAGCCAAAACCCCCTGTCGAGCCAAACCCTATTGTGTTGAGTGAGGACTCTGATTCGGAAGTGGAGCGTTTCTTGGCTAGCGAATACCCCTATTCGCAAGTTTTGTGTGTCGAACCCTCGTATGACTTTGTGTCAAACCTACCCCCTTGCCTACAGAACGACCCTAACTACCCAGGCATTAAATTGCCTTGTGAAACCCTCGGTCATTTTCCCAAACCCTCTCCTGCTCTGTCTAAAACTACAGTGTCACCTTTTGATCAATGCAATTCGTGGTTAGAGAAATATTATAATGATGTGTCGATTCTCCAGTCAAAGATTCAATCTTTGGAGGACCAGATTGCAACCCTAACCAGTCAAAAGTCCAAACTACAAGCGACAGATAAGAAACAAAAGACGACCGTCTCCATCTTGTTTAAAAATGTGGAATCAGCTACGGCTTTTGTGAACTCCAAGCTGGCATAATCAAGTGGTCTCCTCGCTACACAGGTATGTTTTTCACATCGTTTTGTTTTGTAAACAATCTAGTTTTCTATAATGATTCGAATTCAGTTTCTAAATGGTAGTGTCTTGAATCACTCTGTTATAACCATGTACATTCTATATATAGTTTTGTTTTGAAATATCGATCCAATATACAATCCGATCATTCCCAGTATAGAGATCGATAGTTTCTGATTGGATTTGAGTGGTATGTGTTTTGATTTGATTGACTGGTTTGCCTTATTTAGTCGACAAAATTAATAGTGTGTTTTCAAATGGATTGGTGTGTATCCGATTTCAAAAAGAATTTTTCATACTCAGTTTAAAACACAATCGTATTCGGATTTGATTTTGTTATGATCTATATGCTACGATTGGCAAACAATTTGATTGAATTGATTGTTACGATATGTTCTTTCTTACGATGTTCAAAACTGAGATATTTCTCTGTTCGACTCTAATGTGGGAAATGAACTACTCTGTTTTAAGAAAACAATATGTACAGTTGTGCCCGAATCATGGAATTGATTCGACTCGTGACAACTATGTTAAACCTCATGCCAATTGATTCATTAATGAGAACGTTCTCGTTTTGATCAAAGTTGATCAACCCTATTTGCCTAAATTGGCCACAACGAATTAGGAATTCTACCAAGCCTGTTATGATTTTGTATTAAATTGATTTGCGCACCGAATTTTAATTAATATATTCCTGGAATAGACCGTTTTCTATGTCAACTCAATCATAATGATTGGAATGATCCTATCGAATTATAATCGTTTCAAATTGATATCAAAAGGTTACAAAAAATGTTAGATTCGGGTGGTTATGAAACGATTTGATTGACTGTGTTATTTTGTTATCAAATTCGGTTACGATTCATTGAATGTAATCAATATTGCTTACCTCAGTTTGCAAAAACGTGATCGGGTATCTCTTACGCACTATGATACACCTTGTTTTCTATGTCGTTACAAAGAATTGCAAACGATTCGATTCAATTTCATTATATCTCCTGTTGGTATAACGGCATAACAAATGCATTAGATTTGTTTTTATTGGTTGCACTGGTAATTAAATGAACAGAGTTGAATGATTCTGTTTTGATTTCGAATGCTCCAATTGAATAAATCGTTTTCAAATGGATGTTAAATGATAATTGAATTAAATCTCATTCAAATATTCGATTCGATTTCAATTCTGATTATGTATATTATTTTAGACTAGCTACAGAATCAAATGATTCTGTAGCTAAGTCTGTAGAATGAATTTTTTATTGTTTTATTAATAAAAGACTCTCTAATTTGTTTATTTCTGACCCATTACAGGTGGATTCGAAATTGCATTGGATTTGATGAGCAGTTAGAGGATATTTGGATATTTTGATTTCATTTTAGTTTCTTAGTTTAGTTGATCTTGGGAATACCTTCCCAGATTTTGTAAACAGTTTGATAATTTCCACAGGGAGGTTTTACCCTGTGGAGAAACTTATAAATACTCATTATTTTTTTAATAATATCATCCTCATTCGTGGGAGAACAAAGATATGGAATTGTAATACAGACTGAGACATAATTTGATATTCTGCTACAGCTTTAGCTTTTCATGATATCAATATTTTGTTTTATGTTTATGTGTATCTATTTGCATTTGGTTAATGACTACTTTAGCTATCTTAGTCTTTTGCAAATGATATAATTTAATCAATATAATCCATATCTGATTTCTTCCAAGTGTTTAAAAAACATAGCAATTGCTTGATTCGGTTTGTGAATGAAAGATTTCTCTTCTTCATAAGTTGAATTATTAAGTATAAGTTTTTGCAAAATAGGTTTCCCTTATTGCAGAGATTTACAAATCATATCATTGTTATGATTTTTTATGTCTTGTTTGTCCTGTAAACAACTCGAAGAGAAGTGCAGCCTATCGTTTACGAGAAGCTTTTGGATTATTCGGTGCGAGTTTCCTTCCTCCGACCAGCTTCGAAGTCATCATACACAGGACAAATTTAGAGCATTTCCAGGTCAGTTTGTCATTTGTTTGTTTAGTATAGTAGTTTAGTTTAGATATAAATATATGTGTAGAATTAGTATATTAGATTGTTTAATCCCAGTAAGTTTTATTTCTTGTTTATAAAATTATAAAATCAAGAAAGAAATACCGTTCTTTGTCTTAGGGAAGATTGCAAATGAGTTTTCCAGGTTTTATTTAAATCTGTATTTTGTAGATATTGTATATTTTGTAGATAAGTTATATTTCTGATAGTAGTTAGTTAGTTTTTTTAATAGTTAGTTTTAATTAGATTAGTTAGTATTAGTTCATTTTAGTTATTGTTAGTTAGTTTAGTTTGTTTTTAATTAGTTCATTTTATTTAGTTTTAGTTAGTTTAGTTAGTTTTATTTGTTTTAGTTAGATTAGTTAGTTTAGATTAGTTTTCTCTTTGGTTTTCTTAGGACCTTAGATCGGCTAACGGAGCTGCTAAACCCGTCAGGGTGGTTCATTCCAAACGGCTTGGGTTATTTAGACAACCCCGGACTGGTTCCACTCTCTCAGTTGACGGACGGTCAATTTCGCCTGTCAACAACTCTCTATTAATATTATGGTAGCTGCGGGAGGTATTTACCTCTATGTGTGAACCTGATGAGAATAGGAAGCTCCGAAAAACAAGAGAAAACCCTAATGAGTTGGCTAATAACCCTAGAATCCTTGTCGGCTCAAGAAGATAATTTATATTAGGCTATTAGCCTCCAAGAGAAGAAGTCGGCCATAAATAATAATAATATACTAAACAGACACTTATCCAAAAGGAGAAGTCGGCCCCAGCAAAACTGGCAGGACTACTATAAATACAAGGCACTAGTTCTCATTTGTAGTATCTCACAATTGTAGTTCCTTGTTTGGTGCACACTACAGTTACAGTCTTGTGCGCAGGTTTGGAGGAGAGATGTTGGTGCAGTTGTAGCAGCAACAAGTTTTCAATATTGGCTTGAATATCTCTTGGCTAGGGTTTGAGACTATCTGATCAGTCTTTTGTGTTGCGATATCCTTGGAGAGAGATGCACTACCCTTTGTTTGGCTATCTAGCCTAGGGTTTGTTTCCGGAGTAATTCTCAGTCAAGGTTAAGGTGCTCGGAGGGAGGCTTCGGCCTATGGTTGGGTGACAAAGGTATCGTCAACGAAAAAACGAGCACACCATCTTCTATATTCTAACAGGTTATGGGACCACACCCCTTTAGTCAACCTAAAATGCTGGAAGGAAACATTGCCGCCAGTTATTGATCTCGTTGAGGAACTGCCGCTAGGGTTACTAGCAGGAGCAGTTTCCAAAAGCACTGCAGCTAGGGTTACTAGAAGAAGTAGTTGTAGAAACCCTAAACCTCTTGTCGAGGCACATTAAGTAACAAGATTTACCTAATCTCCAGATAGATCAGTTCTCCCTAGCCCAGTGCATCTCCTGGCACTCTCAGAAGGCCAAGATGTGAAGTTTGGATTTTTGGTCAAATTTAGGGTTTGACCAAGTCAAGAAGCCATGACGAACTCTATGAAGTCTGAGAAAAATCTAGATGGACCCTCTAACTTCATAGCATGGAATACAAGGATCGACCTCATCCTTGCTAAGAATAAAGTGTTGGATATTGTGAAAGGAAAGATCGTGAAGCTAGAATTTGAAGAAGAAGAAGAGAAGGAACCACAGAACGTTGCAGCTATGGAGAAGTTCAAAGACGTTGACATCAATGTCATGAGTATCATAGTGGATTCTATAAAAGACCACTTGATACCCTACATCTCCAATCTTGACTCATCGAAGAAGATGTACGATGCCCTAACAAATCTCTTCTCAATTAGAAACATTAGACAAGTTATGAGTCTGAAGAATGAGCTCCGTGACATGAAGATGAATGATGACGACAGCATGACATCATACTTTGTAAGGATCTCCCAGTTAAGAGATCAACTACAAGCTATTGAAGAGATCACTTCAGAAAATGAATTGGTGAACATAGTACTCAATGGTCTTCCCAAGACATGGGATGCATTTACCGCAAGCATGAACACAAGGAAGGAGTACCTAACATTTGAAAAAATTTGGACTTGCTGTGCTCAAGAAGAATCAAGGATCAATGAAAAAGAGAAACCTCAAAAGAAGTATGATGATCAAGCCTTCACAACAATATTCAAGAACTTCAAGAACAAAAGGAAGTTTGGTTTAAGGAGGAAGCCAAATCAAAAGAAAGACATTTCAAAAATACAATGCTTCAACCGTCAAAAGTGCGGTCACTATAGGAATCAATGTCCCGAGATAAATAAAAGGAAGGATAAACACGAAGCATCGATTACCGAAGAAAAGGAACCTACAAAAAAGACTAAGCAGGATGGAAGAGACTTCTTCTACTAAAAGGTAACAACACTCTTCTTATTTCTTGTACATATCTTGTTTGCATCGTCTTTGTATGTATCTTGTATATCTATCTCTTGGAAGATAATGTGTTCCAAGAAGAACTATACCTATGGAAGAACAACAAGATAAGAATGAATATCATTAGATAATACACGTGAAAGGATGAAATAAAAGTCATGTGGAAGCTACTACAAAATAAGCTGAATCAATCATGAAGAGACTTAGAAGTCAGAGGTCAAGAGGAATCAGAAAAAGACTTATGACTTTTTGTAGAAGAAAACAAGACGGAAGCGTGGACTCTGTCATATAGAATAGACAATTATATATTGTAGAAGACAATAAGGATGCAGATGGAAGTATGGACTCTATCAGACAGAGGGAGCCGATTATATGCACTCTTACATGAAGCAAGGGTTAGGAGGGAGCTAATCCTATGATCCATTAAAGATTATGAAATGTATATCCAAGGTAGAATCCATGAAAAGACAATACATGTTCAACTCAACTGTAGAGGAAGACATCTTCGAAGAGAAGCCTTAACGCATTCCTAGTTGTCCATCTAGATCCGTGATGAAAGGAAGAAGTGGAATCTCTAGGGCATGGAATCTATAAGAAAATACATGGACCCAAAAGTAAAAGAAAAACATGAAGATTCCAAGAAAGAAAAAGAAACCAGAACAACCAGTCATTGTATCAAAGAATAACAAGATTACTAGCCTGATATGAACTCACTAAAAGAAATCAAGCAGAAGACCTGGAAATCATGATGAAGAACTGTGTATAGAAGACTTATGAATAAAATAACTTCAAGATCTAGAACCAGAGGTTCTCCCAGATGGAGGGAGAAGAATATGATGATTACTTGTTCCAGTAAACCATAATTATAAGTTATTACATCATCTGCAACATCCATGATCTAGAGTTCTACATCAGATGAATGCAAAGAATTGTTAGGACCCTATAATGTACCTTTTTGTTCACACTTTTTTCTACCATTACATCCTTTTTCCACTCACATTTAAGCTTACATTATCACCTTACCCTATCTTTCCAAAGGTATATAATGTCTCTTCTCTTTGCTATATGTTGAATTTGTTTTACATGTAATTTTACATTACTCTCATACTTAACCATCGATAAGAAATATATAGTGTTGAAATAGTTCAAACTGCAGATTATTGTTGCTGGTTGAAGGCACGTTGCTGAAACAGTCAAAAGCACGCAAACCCCATTGCTGAAATAGTCCATGGTCTGTGATGTTGAAACAACAATTCACACAACAATAAGAAGGAGTTGTTACACTGGCCACAACATCTGCACCTTATGCCAGCATAACCATCGCTACTACTTGAGACCAAACATTGTTGAAACACTCAGAACGCAAATCTCGTTGCTGAAACAATCCATGATTTGCAATGCTGAAACAATATACAACAGCTGTAACAAGAAGATAAATAAACAAGTTGTTACACTGGCTGCAACAGTCCAACTATTGTAATAACATTCTGTTACGGGAGATCAGGATATCATATTCTAGTATAGAAGATTAGATCTGACTAAGAATAGGATTTGTATGTGCACATGTAATTTGATGATCAATTGTATTAAGGGGATTCTCCTCTTTAAATAAGGGGAAATCATCATTAGAGGGAATCCTTTTTGGCTAGAAAGAAATTACAGAGAAGGACGTGTTCACTTTAGACATTGTAACATGATACAGTTGACAGATGAATAAAAGATTATTCTGAGCATTCCTTCCTAGTTCCTTTCATTTTTGGGGAATCTTGTGAGAAGGGAGGGCCCACTTTTGTTACAAGATTCACCCATTAGTTCTGTAGTGTGTTAGTATTATTTCTGTTCATGCCTTGATTAAATTCTATTTTGCTGAAACTCTACTTTACTGAACTCTGTTTTGCTGAAACTCTGCTTTACTGATTGTTACATTGTTTACATATAATTCATGCTTGGGAAACTGTTAATCATTCTGATCGGTAATTTCGTTTGATAAATTTATGAAAGTGTGATAATCAGAGATAGGTGTTGAAGGTTCCTGCTTGGGGAATAGGGTCATGTTCTATATTATGAGATAATTAGCCTACAATATGTGTCAATCATTTTGAATAGTAATGAGTTCATGACAGTGTGATAATTGGAAACATGTGCTAAAGATTCATGCTTGGGGAATAGGGTCATGTTCTCTGTTACAAAATAGTTGGTCTTTTCTTTTGTAGTATCTTGAAGGATTTCTTTCCTAGGTTGTTTTTTCTTAATGTAATCCAGGATTCTTCGGATAATTATTTCTTTAAACTTTGAACTCTACAATAGGTAGGTTGCTTTTCTATAATTCAAAGTAGAACTTCAACTTGTTCAAGGTAAGGTGTGATTAATGTAATTTTACTACAACTCTAGATTTCTTTTGACGAGAATATACAGTGTGTGATTGCCTTTGAAATAAACAGACTTCCCTGGGTTGACAATTTATGTAACACTTGATTGTTTAGTTAATAAGAAATTATAGTGACCAACATTTTGGTGTCATTGCCGGGGAAGACAATTATAGATTTCAAAAGAACTTATGTTCTTTCAGATATAAATATTTCATGAGAGGACATGGAGACCCCGAAGAAACTGACCCTACAGGTGGCAGGGGTAGAGGAAGGGGAGGAAGAAAGACTTTTATTGACGAAATTATATCAAAATCTGAATCTGTTGCTCCTCAGTGACCAAACTCTCAGAAACCAAAATCCCAACCTTCCTTTCAAGCAAACTTTGAAACAGGGAAAGAAATTTGGAGTCCTGAGACAGTTGAGAAACCAGTAGGAAACATTGAGGATCGAACAAGCACAGCAGGGGAACAAACAAAAGAAACCATGGATGAGTATAATGAAGAACTGCATCATGAAGAACAAGCAGGTCTTGAAGGAGAGGTAAATGATGAAAAATCTTTTTCCACCTTAGGATTTCCTATTGGTGATCTTCCTAGAGGGGTAGCTCCCATGAAGAATATTCCACTTTCATCTTTACCTAACTTTCATGGTTTATCTTCAAAGGATCCTGATGAATTCCTTTTCGAGTTTGACATATTATGCAGAGGTTATAATTACATTTCCAATGCTAAAAAATTAAAGCTATTTCTAGCAACATTGAAAGGAAATGCACTAAGATGGTTAATGAGTCTTGGAGGTCATGTAATCACAACATGGGATCAAATGAAACATAAATTCCTACATAAATACCAAGATTATTGCCGAACAAGAGAAAAAAGAGAGGAACTATTCAAGATGATACAGAAAGAGGATGAAAATCTGGAGGACTTTGTAGAAAGGCTACAGTATAATCTACAAAGATCCAGTCACCCCGATGTAAGTAAGGATATTCTTAAATCAATATTACTAAAAGGAGTAAGGGATGACTGTCTAGATATGCTGAATATGCTTGGAAAAGGGGACATATCTAAAGAATCATATGATGAAATTGATAACCTATGTAAAAGATGTTCAATAGGAGCTTCAAGGAATAGATCAAATAGTAGGGATACCACATTTTCAAGAGTTCAAAAATCAGCCAGTGGAGGAGCAACAAGAGCTGAAATAGGTAATTTACTTGAGGGTTTTAAAACTGAAATGTTAATCTCTTTTGCCTCACAAATTGATACCTTGCGGATTCAAAAGAAACCAGTCGAAGCAGAAGAAGCTCTGTCCATCTTTTGTTCCAAATGCAGAGACAAGCACCCACGAAGGGAATGCCCCTTGGACAAAAAGCCAATCTGCACCATCTGTGATAAGGATCATGAAACTCAACAATGCCCTTCTTTACCAGGAATCAAGGCAACATTACAACCAACTGATGAAGAAGCTAAAGCTGTCTATCTATTGACATAGAGAAGGCAATGGCAACCACGGGGACAAGGTATGAATCCTAATATGCCATTTACATATTCTAATCGTTGGAATAACTATCCTTCTTTTAATCAAGCAAATTACTCTCCCTATAATCAAATGCAATATCTCAATCAAATGAATTACCCACCCATGCAACAAACTAACCCTCCCTTTGTAGACCCATCAATGTGGACTTCTTGGCCTCCACAACAACAACCTTACCTTAACCAATGGAATCCAAATTGGAGAGGGAAACAACCCCCATTCCCAAATCAATTACCTCAATCACAATTTCTGCAACCACTCTCCTTACCATTAGGTACTCCACCAAACAATCAAATGATGAGGCCCCAACTACCTGTACAACCTAACCCTAACCCCAATAATAAAGTTGTGCAGTGCATTGATATTCAAAACCAGCCTACATTTTCTCTTTTCCCTGTGCAATGCAATGATATTCATTTACGATCTGGGAAAATAGTAGAACCTATCATTGCTGATGTTACCTCTTCTGATAAAGAGGAACCAAAAAAGCATGATGTACCTGAAGAGGTACAATCATCCTCCAACACTGTTGCTGAAACAAAAAAATCACCATTTCCTGAGCGTTTAGCTTTGACTTAAACGCCTAAGATACCTGCTTTCAATCTTCTAGGGGAATTACAAAATCTTTATGTCAAAATTCCACTATTACAAGCACTACGAGATGTACCAATTTATGCCAGGACTATGCGAGACATTCGTGTTAAGAAACCCGGTAGGAAAACTAAAGATCCCCTCACAGTTCATGTCATGGGTGATTTGTCTGCACTAATGTCAGGTAAAGTTCCCCCAGTTAAATATGGTGATCTCGGCCATCCTATCGTCTCAGTGCAAATTGAAAAAACAATAATTCCTCGAGTCCTGGTAGACTTAGGCACTGCTATCAATATTATGACTCTGGAAACTTCACAATTGTTACAACTGAAGAATAAAATCAAAGACACCCCAACCATCCTAGAATTAGCTGACCGTTCTACAATCAAACCAGAAGGAGTCATTGAAAACCTAATCATCTCAGTGGAATCCTGGAATTATCCAGCTGACTTTGTGGTATTACAACCTAAAACAAAGTTGGGGGGGCACCCTTTAATTTTGGGCAGGCCTTGGCTAGCCACAACAAACGCTTTTATCAGCTGTAGATCAGGTTCAGTGACAATTTCCAATGGATATGAGACTAAACAACTTACCCTCTACCCTCACGCTACACCCTTGATTAATAATGATAATTCTTTATGGGTAGACTTTGATGATCAAACTACTCAACCCATCTTGACTATTGGACAAGCCTTAAGCCTTAAAGATGCCACCGAGGATGAAGTAATTAATAATTTTATTTGTGAACCTTCCTTCGTGACTCCAGAAACTCATAACCAACTAGCTACACTTTTGGATTTAGATAACCAGGAAAACCTTAACTCTAAAAAACCACCTCAAACATCAACCACCATCTCTTCTAAAAGTATACCAGTAGAAATTGAACTTGGCAAAACACTGAACATAAACCCCAACCTGACAGATGCTGAAACACAAAAATTAATGAAGTTACATATTGAACATAAAGAAGCATTTGCATGGGACTATACAGATATGAAAGGAATCTCTCCCGAATTATGTACTCATCGTATATATATCAAGGAAGATTGTCAACCGATTTGCCAATCTCAATGACGAATGAACCCTAATTTAAGAGAAATTCTTAAAGAAGAACTTCAAAAATTGCTCAATGCAGGGTTTATATATCCTATATCGGACAGTGAATGGGTTTCCCCATTGGTAATAGTCCCTAAGAAAAATGGGAAATGGAGAGTATGTGTAGACTATAGAGCCTTAAATAAAGCCACTCAAAAAGATCACTTTCCGTTACCATTCATTGATCAGGTGTTAGATAGTTTGTCAGGGAAGAAATTTTTCTCCTTTTTAGATGGTTTCAGTGGGTATAATCAGATCAAAATTGCACCCCAAGACCAAGATAAGACCACTTTTACTAGCCCTTGGGGAACTTTTTCTTATAGAGTCCTCCCATTTGGACTATGTAATGCACCAACAACCTTTCAAAGAGCAGTTATAGGAATATTTTCTGGTATGATTAATGACTCTATGGAAATTTTTATGGATGATTTTACCCCTTATGGTGTTCTTTTGAGGAAGCACTACAAAACCTTGAGAAAGTACTTAAACGATGTATACAATCCCACCTCTCCTTAAGTAAAGAAAAATGTCATATGATGATGAGTGAAGGAATAGTGCTTGGACATTTTATTTCATCTCAAGGAATCCAGGTGGATCCATCCAAGATACAAGTCATTAAAAATCTTCCTATTCCCAAAACCCAAATAGAGGTGAGAAGTTTCCTAGGACATGCTGGATACTACAAAAGATTTATCAATTTTTTTTGCAAAATAGCTTCTCCTCTGTTTGTGTTACTGATGAAAAATGTTGAATTCAAGTGGACTAACCCTTACCAGGAAGCATTTAATACACTTAAACATCAGTTATCTACAACCCCTATTCTAAGAGGACCTGATTGCACACTTCCCTTTCATATATCCTCGGATGCTTCAGATACTTCAATAGGAGTTGTCTCAGGACAAGAAGAAAATCATCTCCCTTATGTTATTTACTTCATTAGCAAGAATATGACTCCTGCTAAACTTAACTATACAGTTACCGAACAGGAATTCTTAGCAGTTATCTATGCTATTAATAAATTTTGACATTACATCACTGGATATTCTACTCTTGTCCATACTGATCACTCAACTATCAAATATTTAATGAAAAAACCTATGACAAATGCTCGAGTCACCAGATGGTTACTATTATTACAAGAATTTTATATTACAATTGTAGATAGACCAGGAAAAGAAAATGTAGTTGTTGATTTCATTTCTCGGCTAACACCTGATGATAATACCCCAGTAGATGATTCCTTTCCTAATGAATATCTATTTACAGTATCTTCTTACTCACCATGGTATGCAGACATCGCTAACTACTTGGTTGCAGGGAAGTTACCACCACACCTATCCCACCGGGAGAAAAGAAGAATCATTCAATAAAGTGCTCGGTATAGCTGGATAAGTGGGTGTCTTTTCCACACAGGACTTGATCAAGAAATCTGAAGGTGCATTAGAGAAGATGAGGTTTATGATCTACTAAACTCTTGTCATGATGGCCCTTGTGGAGGGCATTTTGCTGATAAGAGAACAACACATAAAATTCTCAGGATGGGGTATTATTGGCCCTCACTTTTTAAAGATGCAAAGAAATATGTTCGGGCCTGTGATAGCTGTCAAAGAATGGGCCAACCTAATCATAGAGATGAAATTCCATTAAATCCCCAAGTAGTACTCGAACCATTTGAAAGATGGGCCTTAGACTTTGTACAACCCATTAACCCCCCATCCAATCAAAAAGTTTATATAGTGGTCTGCATAGATTATATGACCAAATGGGTGGAAGCTAAAGCACTCCATAGAGCTACTGAAGAAGTGGTTCTAGATTTTCTATTTGAAGACATCTTTATCAGATTTGGAGTGCCTAGAGAATTAGTTACAGTTGGGGGACCTCCTTTCACTTCTCACGGTTTTAAAGCCACCCTTCAAAAATATCATATTCAACATAGAATGACTACACCATACCACCCCCAAAGCCAATGGATAGGTTGAAAG
Source organism: Picea engelmannii (assembly GCA_009831015.1). NCBI lineage: Eukaryota > Viridiplantae > Streptophyta > Pinopsida > Pinales > Pinaceae > Picea > Picea engelmannii. The sequence goes on along the minus strand of ML781854.1, from coordinate 230,627 downwards.
CACAAATAAAGTAATAGAAACCATTCTCACAAAAACAATGAAGGAAAACATAAAGGATTGGTCTCACAGGCTCCCTGAAGCATTATGGGCCTACAGAACTACCTGGAGAAATACTACATGATTCTCTCCCTATGAATTAGTTTATGGAAAAAGTGTCGTCTTTCCTGTGGAATTTGAAATCAAAACCTTAAGGACCGCTTTAGATGTCAACCTTGATTTGACCGATGCACAAACAACCAGGTTGCAACAGCTTAATAAATTGGATGAAAAAATACTAGATGTCATTCATCAGACAACTATGATTCAACAACAAAGATCAAAATGGCATGACAAAACCATCAAGCATAAGCAATTCCAAAAAGGTAATTGGGCCTTACTATATGATTCTCGGTTTAAAGAATTTCAAGGGAAACTACGTATAAGATTGCTTGGAACTTACGAAGTGGACACTGTTTTCCCCAATGAAACAGTAAGGCTCCTCACAATCGATGACTCTAAAACACCGTTACTTGTGAATGGTCATCGGCCGTCTGTACCAGCGCCCCATTTCCAAAGAAGATTTTAAGGCCACATGTGTGGCAGACTCTCATTACCTCTTTTTAGAGGGGACTCCTACCCTTCATTTCAATTAATTCTTTTGAATTTAATTCCTTTAGTACTATATTGGATTTCTTTTACTAATAATCCTTGTCAAGGAATGGCATGTTACAATTGATTTTTTTGCAGATTCTCGATCAAAGAAAAGGCCTACCAAGAAAGGACAATCTTACTTCAAGAAGATCCAAGCTTCATTTTTTGAAACACTACTCCCCTTTTTCCCCATTGCTGAAACACCACTCTTCAACAATTTTTCGCCTTTTTCCCCATTGCTGAAACACCACTATTCAACAATTTTTCACCTTTTTCCCCATTGCTGAAACACCACTGTTCAACAATTTTTCACCCTTTTCCCCATTGCTGAAACCCCATTGTTCAGCAATTTTTCGCCTTTTTCCCCATTGCTAAAACACCACTGTTCAACAATTTTTCGCCCTTTTCCCCATTGCTGAAACACCACTGTTCCGCAATTTTTCACCCTTTTACTCATTGTCGAAACATCACTTTCCAGCAATATTTTTCCTCATTTTTCCCCCTTTTTCCCATTGCTAAAAGACCATTGTTCAACAATTTTTCGCCATTTTTCTCCATTGCTGAAACACCACTGCTCAACAACATGTCACCACTGCTAAAACACCATTTCTTCAGTAGTATTTTGCAACATCACTCTTCAACAAAAATTTCTCTATTCTTTTCCTGTTCCTGTAACACCAACTTTTCAACATTCCCTGTCAATAAGCTCTTTCGCTCTCATACTACATTTTGTCCTTCCACGAGCCTCTCTCATAACTAAACAAATCCTTGATACAATTTCTCTAATAAATCAAAAGTCTCCCCCATGGCTACTGCAGAACTATTATGGACAGGCACTATATTTTGTTTGAAGTACGAATCAAAGGTAAAGATGAGGTATGTAAAATTTATATGTAAATACAATTGAACTATGGTTAATGAGAAGATCCCGACTCATTATTATCACTCACATAAAATCATTATTTTAGCCGTACTTGAGGGGGGGGATATCGAAATATTATACCATCATTTCACACGAACCGACTACTGCCATTCCTTTTTACCCATCCTTTCATTTGTTTCACCACCATTTGCATGCCTTCACTCGCAAAACTTACTCTGCTTAGAAGTGGTTACTTGACTCTCTGACGGTGCATGTTACTGAGCTGTTAACTATGGGAGGCCCTGTTATACGGTACGAACCCACCATGACAGCCATGTTAGAATTATATCCATAAGTCTATCAAATTTTTCTGCAGGCAGGCTGGCTGGGTTATTTTCAGAAGCTCTAGGGATTTGATCAACAACAGGTTCTTCAATTTGCTCGAAATCTTCAGGAAGATTATTCCATTCTTCAAGGGGTTCGAATTCCAGTCACAAAGGATGATATAGCACAGGTTTCGGGTCTCCCTGTCACTAGCATTCGTTGGTTCAGCCACAAACACATTATCCTTAATGCCCAACAGGATTTTCTCTTGCCAAGGGAACAAATTGATCCTAAAGGCCGGGGTGTTTGACTTAGCTCGTTGATGCCTCCTTGGCCAAAAGTTGCAGAGTTTTTCAAGCACTACCTCATCTGTGAAGGCCGATACCAGGTAGTCTACCAGTACGATTTTGTCTTGTTGTCTCATTTATGACATGCTAGATTGGTGAATATTCCCTACTATCTGCTCAGATGTCTTAGAAATATGTCACATTACTATAAAAAGGCTAAAAATCCCGCCCTTTCCCTCACCCATCACCGTCTCACTCAACTACTCATCCAAAAGGGTTTTTCCCAACAAAACCCTCTCCTAAACAACCCACCCATAGACCCTCAAGAAGCTGTTGAACATCCTGAAAATCTTCAGGAACAACAACCACAAAACCTTCCAGATCCTCTGGAAGTACCTAACAGTCCACCTACAGACCCAATTAATCCAATTAACCTTCCTACCATACCAAGCCTACCCCACATCTTACCATAATCATCCACTCCTACCGTTCATATCCTTAGCGATGATTCTGAACCAGACAACTCTCCTTGCCCCATCACTGAGGAAAAACCCTCACGCAAACGAAAGAAGCAAATTCCTCCTTTTCCCTCCTTTTTACAAAGAAAATGAACAAGGACCTCAACAAGATCAGCCACTACTGCCACTACCCTAAAACCCCAACCCATCTGGCTAAAATCCCGTACACCTCCATCCTCCCAAATTCCAGAATTTTTACCTATTCCACCCATGGGCACTAAAACACAAGAACCAGAGGCCCAACATACTGCGACATCATCCTTTTTAAATCAAGTAGCTGAAACACAAGAACCAACCACTCATCCAGTAGCTAAAACACAAGAACCAGCTACTCATCCAGTAGTTGAAACACAAGAACTAGCTACTCATCCAGTAGCTAAAACACAAGAACCAACTACTCATTCAGTAGCTGAAACACAAGAACCAACTGCTCATTCAGTGGTTGAAACACAAGAACCAGCTATAGCTATTACACAAGAACTAGCTACAGTTGAAACATAAGAACCAGTTGCTGATATTGTTACCAAAATATAGGAATCAGATGCCCAGGGTGCCGCAACACTATTTTCTCTACCTCAAGAAGATGAAATACAAGAATCAACTGATCCTGTAGCTGCTCCAAAAGAACCATCTAGTGCGGTCATGACTGTTACACAAGAATCAATCACCCCTCTTAATATACCCATGAAATATCAACAACCAAAACCAACAATGGTCTCTGTCTTACAAGAAAATGAGTTCCTAAGGTCTGAACTAGAATCCTACAAGCAAGAGCTAGTAATGGTAAATGAAGCCTATGATAATGAAGTTAAATTGTATACCCTAGCTTGCATAGCGACTATGGCAGAGGAAAATACAAAAGAGAATCGATCTAGAGAGTATATGTGCAGTCAATGTGGGGACATTTATTATCAAGCAGGCTACAAAGTAACTCAAATTCCAATGCCCAAAGCTTCCTCTGCACCCACGAATTTTGCAGTCAAAGAAGAAAACACTGTTGTTACACAAGAACCAGTAGGACCTTCCAAAATTCAAAATGAACCCTGACCTACAACAACTGCCACATCTGAAGCCCCTGTTTTTATTAATAAATATGTACAAACACTGCCTATTGATGAATCTACCCCTCATAGCGAGATCAATACCCATAATCTTGTGGAACAAGCCACTCAGACCCTACCTCAACCTATCACTTGCGATGCTGAAACACAAACTCAACCATGGGATGAGCAGGCGATAATGGACAAATGGAAAAAAGAGTCTACTGTTACACAGGACAAAATCCTGCAGGAGCACAAACTACTCTGGCTAAACCACATATATTCAAACTGGGAAGCTTTGGAGCAAACATGCCAATAATCTCGTGCCCATAAGAAGAAAAATAAAGAGCTAAAAGTCAAATTGTTCTTGATGTTTGACTTGGCACAAAAATTGTTGGCTGCAAGGAAACCATCCTCCAATTACTCTCTTTTCCTCATAGAATGACTTACATTTTTTCAGATTAAATCAATCAAAGAAGGAAGACCCCATGCAGTGTTAAATCCAACAGATTTTGTTAGAACCTTTGTAGAAGCTTCTACTATTGATCAACACCTCCTCTGTGAGGTATATCTTCATAATGAGTCCATCCCTGACAACCGACAACTTAACCTTAACCCTCTTGTCGGTGATATCCAGATTCGGGCACTCACCTCCTTTCTTAACAATTAGATTACATGGAAGAAAGACTTCCTAGCTACCAAGCATAACGAGGATAACTGCCTCCTCTGGATACGGTCAGAACCACAAAACGATACCACCTTTGTTGCAGAGTATTATCAGTTTTTGAAGAAACCAGGGATGATTCAATATATTCGGCAACTACAGACAACAGTACTTTAGGATTGTCAATAGTTTATTAAATCCACAGAGATCGCTGCCCTACAAGCAAATAACATGTTTTGGCAACAATCTTTTGAGAAAAGACAGGAACACAATCCCTTTAGTCCTACCAATCTTGAGATAGCAATCTCTCGGGTACCTAGCTACATCAAATGCGTTCAGCAATGTGCTGAAAGATGGATAGGTTATCAGTTCCATTTTCCTATTCTGTGGATGCCAGCAGAGAAATATCAAGTTCATCATAAGTTGCCCAAAAAGGCTGAAACAACAGCTTGACAAAGACTACAATGCATTCAAGGATTCAGAGTTCCAACAGACAACACTTTCCACAGCTACTGCTTAAGTAATTTGCATGCTCAGAGTCAGTATTCAGATTCTGATTCAGATTGAAGTTGCCTGAGGACATGCAACCTTTTATTTGGGGGGGATGTTAGGACCCTATAATGTACCTTTTTGTTCACACTTTTTTCTACCATTACATCATTTTTCCACTCACATTTAAGCTTACATTATCACCTTACCCTATCTTTCCAAAGGAATATAACGTCTCTTCTCTTTGCTATATGTTTAATTTGTTTTACATGTAATTTTACATTACTCTCATACTTAACCATCTATCAGAAATATATAGTGCTAAAACAGTTTGAACTGCATATTATTGTTGTTGCTTGAAGGCCCGTTGCTGAAATAGTAAAAAGCACGCAAACCCCATTACTGAAATAGTCTGTGGTGTACGATGCTGAAACAACAATTCACACAACAGTAAGAAGGAGTTGTTACACTAGCCACAACAGCCGCACCTTAAGCCAACATAACCATCGCTACTTCTTGAGACCACGTTGCTGAAACAGTCAGAATGCAAATCCCATTGCTGAAACAGTCTGTGATTTGCGATGCTGAAACAATATACAACAGTAGTAACAAGAAGATAAATAAAGAAGTTGTTACACCGGCCACAACAATCCAACTATTGTAATAGCATTCTGTTACGGGAGATCAGGATATCCTATTCCAGTATAGAAGATTAGATCTGACTAAGAATGGGATTCGTATGTGCACATGTAATTTGATGATCAATTGTATTGAGAGGATTCTCCTCTTTAAATAAGGGGAAATCATCATTAGAGGGGAACCTTTTTGGCTAGAAAGAAATTACAGAGAAGGACGTGTTCACTTTAGACATTGTAACATGATACAGTTGACAGATGAATAAAAGATTATTCTGAGCATTCCTTCCTAGTTCCTTTCATTTCTGGGGAATCTTGTGAGAAGGGAGGGCCCACCTTCTTCACAAGATTCACCCATTAGTTCTGTAGTGTGTTAGTATTATTTTTGTTCACGCCTTGATTAAATTCTGTTTTGTTGAAACTCTACTTTACTGAACTCTGTTTTGATGAAACTCTGCTTTACTGATTGTTACATTGTTTTCATATAATTCATGCTTGGGCAATTGTTAATCATTCTGATCGGTAATTCTGTTTGATGAATTTATGAAAGTGTGATAATCAGAGACAAGTGTTGAAGGTTCCTTCTTGGGGAATAGGGTCATGTTCTCTGTTATGAGATAATTATCCTACAGTACGTGTCAATCATTTTGATTAGTAATGAGTTCATGAAAGTGTGATAATCGGAAACAGGTGTTGAAGATTCCTTCTTGGGGAATAGGGTCCTGTTCTCTGTTACAGAATAGTTGGTCTTTTCTTTTGCAGTATCTTGAAGGATTTCTTTCCTAGGTTGTTGTTTCTTAATGTAATCCGGGATTCTTCGAATAATTATTTCTTTAAACTTTGAACTCTGCAATAGGTAGGTTTCTTTTCTGTAATTCAAAGTAGAACTTCAACTTGTTCAAGGTAAGGTGTGATTAATGTACTTTTACTACAACTCTAGATTTCTTTTGAGATTGAGCATATACAGTGTGTGATTGCCTTTGAAATAAATAGACTTCCCTGGGTTGACAATTTATGTAACACTTGATTGTTTAGTTAATAAGCAATTACA
>ML781854.1:211397-223761 GCA_009831015.1 Picea engelmannii | reverse complement strand
AGCAGAAGCGTGGTGAAGATTTCCTATAACATCAAGATGACTACTCAGTAAATCAGATCTCATGATGACAAAAGAAGTGCTACTTGGATATGTTCCAGTTCTCCAACTATGATATACCCTATTGTTCAGATCTACATGAAGCCCTCACAAGTGTTCCAGACTAAAGTACAAGCATTACATTATCCATGATAATATCCAGAAAGGAGAAAATGATTTCTCCAACATATCTCCACCGATAAGAAGATAAGAAGACATTTTGGTAAAGCTTCTATCCAAGATGAATGAATTTGCATACTCAAGTTGGAAACAACTTCCTTCTTATTGGAAAAGGAAGAAATGACTCTCCAAGTTAGGTGAGAACACTGAAAATATTATTTATCTTTGTAATTGAAAAATAGTCCAGATTGGACAGATGCTTTCCTATTCGGAAAGTGGATTGATATTTCTAATGGACAGTGACTTCCCATTGTAGTTAACATGGGAGGCAGACTGATTGATGATGTATCATAGATAATGACTTCCCATTGTGGTTAACATGGGGAGTGGTCTAGGATAGTCATTCTTCTTGGCAGTCACTCTGAGTAGTGGTCAAGTAGAATGGTCTGCCTCGTTGGGCAGTCATTCTTTCGAAGTTCACAGTTGTGAGCAGTTTCGAAGAATGGTCTGTTTTGGAGGTTGATGCAGGACAGACATTCCTTAGGGTAGACTCATTCTCTCCAGGTTACACTTTGTTTAGTGTCATAGGAATGGCCCAGGGTGGGGAATGGTCCGGACAGTTATTCCTTAGGGTTATACATTCTCTCCATTGTGCACTTTGATAAGTGTAGGAGGAATGGCCCAGGGTGGGGAATAGTCCAGGCTCAACAATCAGGGATAGTCATTCCTTAGGGTTTATACATTCTCTCCAGGGTGCACTTTGATTAGTGTAGGAGGAATTGCCCAGGGTGGGGAAGGGTCCAAACATTTCTTAGGGTTTATACATTTTTTCCAAGGTGCACTTTGATTAGTGTAGGAAGAATGGCCCAGGGTGAGAAATGGTCCAGGCTCAGAAATCAGAGACAATCCTTCTTCCTTGTTTGTGAAGAATAGGGAAGATAGCCCATTGCTGATGAGGGCATATATTCTTTCAAATCTCACAAACATGAGTGAAATATTGGCCCAGATGATTTAGTTTATGTTTAACAATATTATTCTATGCAGGATGGCATCAGATGATTGTTATGGAGACTACCTGTCTCCAGACAATAGAGATATACTACTGTGGTGGATATGTTCCATTGTTCGTGAGGCAGATATTCTTTCAGAGCTCACAAGATGTGAGTGAAAGATTGGCCCAGATAATTCAATCTATATCATAACATTGTTTTTGTGCATATTGTTATCAGATGTTTGTTATGAAGATTATATGATAGTAGATGAAGACTACTATGGCAGATATTCTTTCAGATTTCACAGATGTGAGTGAAATATTGGCCTAGACAAATCAATTTATATCATAACATTGTTTCTATGCAGGATGATATCAAATTTTTGTTATGAAGACTGTATGATAGTAGATAAGGACTATTGTGGTGAATATGTTTCACTGTTCGCAACCATACGTTGTTGATCAAGTACTTGTGTGTTACTTGATGTGGTAGTGAACCACTGGATTGTAGTTATGTACTACTCTGAATAGACACAGTTGTGCTCTATCCTCTGTTCTAACTTCCTTGAAGACTATCAAAAATTTATTAGAGATAATAATCATTCAGATGAATGATGAACAGAGATTTTCCATACGGAAAACAGTTCATAGATTTTACTCCTCTTGTATCACTCTATGGTGAGAGTGACTTATCCAACATCATATCTAATTACTCAGATGAAGTATGGTTTCAAGATTTGATGCAGCTAATGGTGATGGTGATGCTCATGATCTAGTCATGAAATAGTCTAGATGACTATATTGATGCTACCGGGTAAATGGTATGTTTTGTGCTCAAGTCCATTACTTGTAAATACCTCTCTAGCTAGGAGGGAGTGTTAATATTATGGTAGTTGTGGGAGGTATTTACCTCCATGTGTGAACCTAACGAGAATAGGAAGCTTCAGAAAGCAAGAGAAAACCCTAATGAGTTGGATAATAACCCTAGAAACCTTGTCGATTCAAGAAGATAATTTATATTAGGTTATTAGCCTCCAAGAGAAGAAGTCGGCTAGAAATAATAATAATATACTGAATAGACACTTATCTAGAAGGAGAAGTCAGCCCCAACAAAACTGGCAGGACTACTCTAAATACAGGGTGCCATTTCTCATTTGTAGCATCTCACAATTGTAGTTCCCTGTTTGGTGCACACTGCAGTTGCAGTCTTGTGCGTAGGTTTGGAGGAGAGATGCTAGTGCAGCTGTAGTAGTAGCAAGTTTTCAATATTGGCTTGAATATCTCTTGGCTAGGGTTTGGGACTATCTGATCAGTCTTTTGTGTTGCGCTATCCTTGGAGAGAGGTGAGATACCCTTTGTTTGGCTATCTAACCTAGGGTTTGCTTCCGGAGGAATTCTCAGTCAAGGTTAAGGTGCTCAGAGGGAGGCTTTGACCTATGGTTGGGTGACGAAGGTATCGTCAATGGAAAAATGAGCACACCATCTTCTATATTCTAACACTCTCTATTGTTGTCTTCCACAACAACAAAAAAAAAACAGAGGATGAACACCTTTAGTAACCACTCACACAACTAGATCAAATATCAACACACTGATGTTTCGATGTGGCAAAACCCCTATGTGGAAACATCCACGGCCCCAACCAACGTGACCACTTGGAGAAATGTATTAATGCAAAAGAAAAAGATTACAGAGATATTTTACAAGAGATTTTCTCACAATTGATCATCGACAAATGACCCTCCATGCTCTTTAAATAGAGATCATGGACCAATTGGGTGCTAAGACACATATCAATGACCATTAAGACCGAGGAGAAAATGAACTGTCGGATCACTCTATGTTGGGAACATATCGTGAACATCATATTTCATAACTACAAATGCATACTAAAGAAACACACTTTTACCTAACAAAGATCAAGTTGCATACATTTTCACAAAGTCTCTTACAGAAGCGAAGTTTTCCAAACTTTGATCTATGTTAGGAGTTCAGGAAGTTGTGATTAAGTGGGGATAGGCTCTAATGCCTCCTTCCTTCTCCTATTGTGTCACTATTGTAAATCTTTCAATCCTATCCCAAGTTGTTCTTAAGGGGGGATGTTACTTCTTGATATTCTTGGGTTTATCTTTCTGTTGGGCAACTAAGGCTTTGTTGGAGGTACCTGCGGTGTTGATCACTCCAAGTTGTACAATCTTATCTTCCTCTCTAATCAAAGCAACACAAAAGGACTCAAGAGTGAGTTTTTTATAAGCTATCCCTATAGCCTCTCTCATGGCATAAAATGTAGATAAAAACAAAAAATATGCACTATCTATCTTAGAGAGAATAAGATAGATGCAATGCTCTTCCTCCATCTTTATCTCACATTCTTCACATAAAATTCTGAGTTTTTTAAACTTAGATAGATAGTCTCCAATGCAAGAAAAATCACTTGGATTTAAAGTCATTACTTGATTTTCTCTAGGATGTCCCTACTCAAGGGGATATAGTTATTCCCTATACAAAATCCCAGTTAAATGGTATTTCTTCTCAAATTTCGCCTCCATTTTACCCTTTTGTGATTGTAGAACCTTGTCTATTTCTTCCTTGTGCAAAATTTGTTATGTACTGGCTACCTTTTCAAATTCAACAATAATTCCATCCCTTTGTGTGTTCAATGTTTTTTCCATCTCAACAATTCTAATTTGTGATGTTTCCAAGGTAGAAACTAAATCATACATAGACATGGCATTTTCTCCTGCAAATGCATGAAGAGAAGAGGCAGTCTACATGGAATTGTATTTTGGATTTTTCTCTGCCTTCCATTCAATAGTTCTTTTAGTTGATTCTTGGCTAATGGATGTATACCCTCTTTTCCTCTTTCTAGATCTCTTCTCTACTCCTTTGGTTTTGTCATTGTAGTAATATTCTCTCACTGTTACTAAAACCTCATCTAGTTTTAGCACTCGTGAGGAGAAGGAAAGATTTTCTGGTATGGCCATTAGAGGGGAACATTCTTAAGGAGGTATGCCAATTATCCCTATAGTTGGAGTGGATGTACTATTTTGGGCTTCACCCAATTTATTCTATCTTTCTTTCTCCACTTCTTCATAAGCTTTCCTTTTGGCTTCAACTTCAACAAACTTTTATTGTCCTTGATATTATATATTTTTCTTAGCTTCTGATTCTGTTTCTAGTCTTTGTCTCTCCTCTTCAGTAATTTTATTTTGTAGTACATCTTGCTCATATTTTTCTTCCTTTTTTGTCTTTTTCTTCCCCTCATCAACAAGCTTCTTTAATACATCTTCTTTTTTCTTCTTCTCATCCACTTTGGAACTCTTCTTATTCTCATCTTTCATCTTTCCTTTGATGTCATATTGGAGTTTCTTCCCGTGCTTCTCTAACTTTTCTTGTTTTCTCTGGTACTCTGCTTCTGCTTCCAATGCCTTTTAGTGTCTCTCCTATGTATTTCTCTTTTCTTCCTGCTCCTTTTCTTTTAATTTTTCTTGGTCCTTCTATAAAAGCAAGAGGAATTGTTCCTGAGTTATTTTTCTATTTTCTTCTTCTTCCAATAGAATATTTTCTCTAGCTACATCGTATGAAAACCCCTATATCACTTCTTCGAAGAATAATACCCCCTTGAAGAGTTCATTTGCATAGTTCACTACATGAATTACAGGGTGAGTAAGGTCAACAACTTTGACATGATTTAGTGCTAGGTATTTTGGGTCATGCCCTTTTGGTTCTCTTGTACACAAGGATATCTCTTGCAAGGCTTCAACTTCTTTCCTAGCATGAGGGTCATTTAATAATGTGTACTTACCTATGTTGATAGGGAATGTCAGCCAAAGTTTCTTACTACTACGTGAAAGGTAAGAGGTTATGTCAGTTCCTATTTTCTAATAACCAACCTCTCGAATTAGCAGCCTATCGGGGACATATTTAGTAAAACTATGTGGGGCTTTGGAGTTCCCATAAACTCTAATGTATGTATAGTAATTTCCCATGTACCATTTTCCAATATCTTTAAAGGTGGCCACGACTTCCTTTCATATCCTATATATTGGATAACACAAAATTATGGTGTGGAAGGGAGCAAGGAAATAGTCACATATGTCATAAATGTGTTTCTTATAATTTACCTCCCATAACTCTAAATAATAGACATGAAAAGGTGGTTGATTATGGTCCCAAATCCATCCAAAGGTAGGAAATTTTATAATAGAGTAGACAAAATCAATGACATATGCAAACATGTAGAAAATAGGATTTTTCATACCTGGGGAATTCCTGACGTTCAATATGTCCACCCAATTGAATATTTCCCTGTATTTAATACAGTGTAAGCCATCAACAACCATTTCCTTTGAAAATGAGTTCTCTTCTCCTCCCCTTAAAGTCTGCATATAATAATGTTTAGGACTATGTGGGGCCTTTTGAATTCATGCACATGGATTAATTTTTCTCCTTGATTGAATTTTCTTTTCTCGTTGCACCACCAATTCTCCATCAATTCTTTGAAATATTTTTTTTCTCTCCCAAATTTTCTAAAAAATGGTTCATTCAGGGAGATCACAGGCTCTGGGAGGTGGTATCAAAGTCTAATTTCCTCTGGTCTCAGGGATGTTATCTGATTTTTTTCTTTTCTCACAATTGTAGTAGCACCTTGTTCAAGATGTTTGAGGAAACATGTTGTTGTGTTGTTGTAGGGGAACACCATCAAATGAGCAACCAATATATGAATGCATGTTTTCTGAATATTCTGATAAACTTCCAAGTTCTTTTCCTCAGGTTCAAAATATCCATTGTTGAAGATATTGTAGATTTAGTCGTATCGGGGATAGTGGGATACCCCATTGTGGTAATTGGTGTTTATAGCCAAAATGTTTCCTGGAGTCACAACATGCATATACGCATTAACTACGAGGTTTTCCCCCTCTCTATCTTGTGGGCGTGACATAGTGTTTTTGTTGTGTCCTACGATAAAGAAAAATCTCATAAGCTTACTGAATACATAAAACAATATTGAAAATTTAAATTAAACTAATCACATAATTGCCATTATGGGGTTTGGTTGAGGTTAAAAGTTAACTTGCCTTCACAGTATGTAGAGCAGATTTTTTCACAAGTTTACAAAGGAACATAATGAGTTAGTTAGGGTTTATAAGGTGTGTGTATAGTTAAATTACCCTAATCCATTATAATTAATGTTACATGTAAGATAGTTCACTTGTAGGTGTAGGATAGTGTCTTCATTAATGCTTTTAGATGTAAAAATTTCATGAGGTTCATTTATCAGATAGGAAACTATCAAAATATCAATCTTGAACAAATCCTCGATAGTGTTATTGGAAGAGTTTTCCTTAGAGAGGACTATGTGTGTGATTATTCTTCATTATGATGGGAAGGTATCAATGAATATTCATTTTATACATTGGGATGTGTGCTAGAAAATTTATGTTACAAATCGCATGAGGATTATCCTTTCAATGTTGTTTATTAATGTGTTGTCAAAAAGGGAAACCATCAGAGAGGGAGATAGGCTTTAAAAAAATGACTTCGATGGAAGGGTTCCCGATGGTGCTATCAAAGAGAACTACCATTGGATAGTAGGGGGGATGAGTTAATTTCTCGTTCTGATGAGAGAGATATTGAGGGGATATTTCCTCATTAAAAATCTTATCTATATGGAGAGAGTGTTACCCGCCTGGAGTTTAAGGTGTTTAGATAAGGCTAAATTAACCAGTTGTTGTCCACCACATAATGATGTTAGTTATATGAAGGACCCACTCCCACATACTTAATCCTTACCACGTAGACCAAATTTTGGAGACCAATAATTACATGACACATATATCTTGTGTACGTGCTCTATGGCATATTTGAGTCATTGTGTTATTATAACAAGTCTCTTGGAAGGACCTACATCGGGGTTGAGTGTACAAGGTGAAAAAATCATTCTGATGGTAAATATTTCCGATAAAATGTTTTTTGATAGTTTTATTAGAAAGGGTCTATCGGAAGAGACATTCCATTTTCATATTATTTCATTCCAAGGAGAAATTGTTTGGTGGATAATGGCTAGATACTTCTCAAACATGGTCATATAAGTGAATATTTTCCTTAGTTTTAGCATGACTCAAAATTTGGTCCCTTCGGACAAGGGCCGATTAAAATAGAGTGAAAAAACACAAGACCTTTGATTCTCATAACTTCTTGTTGGGTTAGGAGTAAGGATACATTAGAAAAATAAATAAATTCATATGTTAATAGCAAATCAAGTTACTAGTGATAAAGTACCTTGCCAAAATTTTGATAGGGGGTGCCCACTGAAATTCTCTAAGTTAGAGAATTTTAGTGGGTAGTTGTGTGGGCACAATAGAATGACATTGAACATGGTTGAAACTAGGAGTACACTAGGAAAATGCACCACCATGCTAGAGGGCATTACAAGTAAGACATGAACCATCCATGCAACACAAAGTGAAAAAAGTGACTAAAACATGACTAGGTAACCACCACAAAATTGGTCCATGAAGAGAATGATGTGCAAATGAATCATATTTTATCAACACTCCAACCTTTGGTAGGTTAGAATCATCATACCATCTTGCAACAATATGAATCATGTGATTAAAATCACATGTGCAACCCTCATGTAATATAGGTAGTAACACACACCAAATAGGATCTCTAAAAAATATGCATATATGCTCCATTACTTATGACCAGGCTCAAGCATAATTACCAAGGCCTAAAAAATAGGAAGAGTTTAATTGACATAATGCTAAACCATAGAAAAACATAATTCCCCATACAACATTACAATTGGTAATTAACTAGCAAATAGATGCCCTAGTCAATAATATAGTCACCAAGCCTTTCCACAATCATATTGCATTCACTTGGAGTTACGGGTTCATCATAAAAGTCAAAGATAAGGGTACATGTTGTATTTTTAATGGTCACACTTGCAGATCCTTTCACATGCATCATAGTAGGAAGATCAATATAAAAAATGCATACCATCCTTTTGAAACATGTGAGAAAAAAAAAATCATAAATAATTATTTCTTTCCTAAGGAGAATAAATAACTAAGAGAAAAGTGTTGCAACCTATTGGTATTAGATCCACTGTAGCATGAAATTGCATTAAGCACTTCTAACTGAAAATTAAGTATTTAAAAGTGACCCTTATAATAAAACAATAATCGAAGAATAAGATAATAACACATTCATATTAATTGTCTCAAGAACATAATACTATGTAGTAAGATTGAGAAAATAGGTGGATCGCCTTGGAGGTCTTGGCTTGTATCTAGGTCAATTTCCTTTAAGGTGTCTGTCCTTTAAAAAACCGTAAACCATGGTTCAACATTCCTACTATAAAAAAAAATTTAGGTTTATATTGATGTTCTGATTAAACTTACCTAAGTGATGAAAGTAGAAATCAAGTTTACTTGTGACCTCTTGGAACAGTACATCCACGAGTTTAGGAAAAAATAATTTGAGGAAAAATCCAACAAATAGAACAACACTAGTATTGCATAGAAACCCAACAAAAGATTAGTGACAAGGGATTTGTTTCCTATGTATACCATAATAAATAATAAATAATGGCAAACAACATACTCTATGACTCCATCTTCCTTTATATTGCATTTATCTTTTGTAGCACCCACTAGATGGCCAATTGTTGTTGGCTTGCAGTGTCTTTTGGTTGGGTATACCAAAACCAAAATGTAGTGGAAAGCACAATTCACTGTCATTGTCCAGAGGAGAAGTGGTAATCTTTGTATGGACTCCATACAAAGATTCATTGATTGGCTCAACCTTGTTATAGAAAATTTTTCCACACTCCATGCATCTTTCTCTGATGTCCTTCCATTTCCCTATGCAAACTTCATTTCTCCTGTTTTTTATCACTCCATAGCTTAAAATACACGTTTTATCCATGTACATGACCTACCAGTTATACAACTCACGTACATACGCGGGCTGCTCCATTACAACCCGTGTACATCAGGTTTGGCACTTAAAAAATTAAAATTGCATCGGGTTTCCATGCCATGTCATGATATACATGATCCTTGACCTTCCATATACTGGAAACGATATGAATCAACCCTTAAATTCCATTTGGAGGATATAAATTGAGCCATATCCAAGCCTTGAAGATACACAATCATCATTGAGAGCAAAGACACTATGGATAAATTTCACCTCAATTGAGTCTGCATCCCTTTGTCCTTGAAAGTATGAACTTCTTGTGTTCATTCCCCAAGCTCTTCCTATCTTGTGATGGAGAACCTCATCGAATCCTACATGTGAGCTTGCCTTTGCGGAGGATTGAAGTGGTGGAGGCCCAGCTGGAGGGACTTAGTTTCTCGGTTTCGATATGTGTCGTTACAGAAGTTTTTCACCTATGTACTTCTATTGATTACATTAATAGAAATACTCTTTTCTCGTCTAATTGATATATTGAAAATATTTGTATTGCTTTCCATGGGCATATTTGTTATGAATGTTAATGGATTATGCTGATTTATATGCTAACATTATATATCATTACCACATGCTTGTGTATCTTAGTTGTTGAATACAAGTTGCAGGTATAAATATTTGGTTCGTGTGCTCAACGGTGGTCTTCTTCAGACGTCCGGACGAGGTAGGATTCTATCCTTCTCTTGTTAGCATTTCATTTATACAACATACTTAAGATTATATTTGATTTCTGGGTGTCGTTCTATCTATTGTGGTTTTTCCCTAGCCATAGATATATTTTCATCGTAACATAATTGGTGACTCCACTGGGGAGATCTCCTTTTTGGGGTATTGGGTGTTTTTCTCCTTGATTTTCTCTCTATTTGTCTGAGTTTCTCTGTCGTGGGTTGCTTGACAACCTATATTTTTCATTATATATGAGTTTCTTAGCCTAACCCTTGCCCAGACAATGTCTTCCTTGACATATGTGGGCTTTCCCTTGACAGGGAGTGTACATACGCGGGTTGTCTTCCTTTAGGGCGCATACATACACAATTTTCTCTATGAACAATCGCGTACACTATCTCTTTAGTATTTTGGGCTGATTTTGGTGTTTTCTTGGTGAGTTTTGTTGGTTGTTGAGACTTCTTGGGTCCCTATTCTGTCTGTTAAGTGCTTACAAAGTAATAGGAAGTTGTTTTATTGGTGAATTATTTGGAAGAACTCCTTTCTTTCCATTTTTCTCATTTGTTATCCTCACACACTAGTATGGGTAGTTAATTCCTTGTATCCTGCTTGGCTTGTATCCTTTTTCTTGCAGTAGGGTTTTCCTGTGAGGTTGTTACTCAGTCCTTGCATTTTATTTTCATTATATCGAAAATACAAAAAACAATTGTGTTATTTCATTTCAATTATGGAATTTTCACTTTTGGCTACTTCACATTAGTTTTGGCATATTACGAAAGATTGCACTTCATTGAAATTGTAGAGATTGCATCTTAGAAACAATATTTAGAATCATACCATTTCATTGAAAATCAAGACTAGTACTTAGAATTTTTTTTACACTTGATTATTTGTATATATGATGAGTCATAATACCATCAATTTCATGATCACACCTCTTGAGTAAGAATAAACCATTAAAATTAACGTTGAATAATTAAAATTGATTAGAAACAATTTTATTTTCATGGTACACAAACAAGTATAGGACCTAGGGCCTTGGAATAGGATTTTGTGAGTAAAATTTTCCAAGGCTATAAAACTCAACATATGTGTCTAACCATGGAGTGGTGAAACTCATTATATAATTAGTGTCCTCAGGAGGTTTCGCTCATACCGGAGTGTTGACGGGTGAAATCGACCGTTTGTCAACTGAGAGAGTGGAACCGGTCCGGGGTTGTTTAATAACCCAAGCCGTTTGGAGTGAACCACCCTGACAGGTTTAGCAGCTCCGTTAGACGATCTAAGGTCCTAAGAAAACAAAAGAAAACTAATCTAAACTAACTAATCTAACTATAACTAAATAAAACAAACTAAACTAACTAACAATAAATAAAACTAACTAATAAACTAATCTAATTAAAACTAACTACTAAACAAACTAAAATAAACTAACCTAATCTAACTATCCTATATATATAAACTACTAACTAATACTATACTAACTACTATCTGAAATATAACTTATTTACAAAATGTACAATGTTTACAATTTATAGATTTAAGTAAAACCTAGAAAAATTCATTTGCAGTCTGCCCTAAGACAGAGAAAGGTATTTTTTGTTGATTTTATAATTTTATAAACAAGAAATAAAACAAAAAACTAACTAAACTAAACACTAATATACTAATTCTACCTATAAATCTAACTAAACTTATATCTAAACTAAACTACTAATAAATACACTAAACAAACAAATGACAAACTGACCTGGAAACGCTCTAGATTTGTCCTGTGTATGATGATCTTCGAAGCTGGTCAGAGAAAGGAAACTCGCACTGAATAATCCAGAAGCTTCTTGTAAACGATAGCTGCAATGCTCTTTGAGTTTGTTTACAGGACAAAACAAGACATAAAAAATCATAACAATTATATGATTTATAAATCTCTGCAATTAGGTAAACTTGTTATGCAAAAACTTATACTTAATAATTCAATTGATGAAGAAGAGAAATCTGTCATTCACAAACTGAATCAAGTAATTGCTATGTTTTTTAAATACTGGAAGAAATCATATATGGATCATATTAATTAAATCATATCATTTGCAAAAGACTAAGATAGCTAAAGTAGTCATTAACCAAATGCAAATTGATACACATAAACATGAAACAAAAGATTGATATTATGAAAAGCTAAAGTTGTAGCAGAACATCAACTTCTGTCTCAGTTTGTATTAAAATTCCATATCCTTGTTCTCCCACGAATGAGGATGATCATTATTACAAAAATAATAAGTATTTAAAGGTTTTCCACAGGGTAAAACCTCCCCGTGGAAGTTAAAAATAGTTTACATGAAATCTGGGAGATATCCCAAAGTTGTCTAAACTAGGAAACTAAAATGAAACTAAAATATTTCAAATATCCTCTAAACTGTCCATAAAATCCCATGCAATTCGAATTCACCTGAAAAAGACCAAAAATGAACAAATTAGAAGGATCTTTTATTAATAAATGATAGAAAATTTAATTCTGTAGACTAGCTACAGAATCCTCTGATTCTGTAGCTAGTCTAAATAAAGATA
>ML781854.1:197388-211347 GCA_009831015.1 Picea engelmannii | reverse complement strand
CATGCAATTCGAATTCACCTGAAAAAGACCAAAAATGAACAAATTAGAAGGATCTTTTATTAATAAATGATAGAAAATTTAATTCTGTAGACTAGCTACAGAATCCTCTGATTCTGTAGCTAGTCTAAATAAAGATACAGAATCATAATTGAAATTAATTGAAAATATTTGAAGGAGATTTAATTCAATTATCATTTAATAGCCATTTGAAAATGATTTATTCAATTGGAGCTTGATAAACCATTTGAAATCAAAACAGAATCATAAAATCACTCAACTCTGTTCGTTTAATTACCACAGAATCGGGTCTAAAAAAGTCATATTCAAACAGTCAAGAAACCATTTGATATCCAATGCAATCAATAAAAACAAATCTAATGCATCTGTTATGTCGTTATACCAATAGGAGATATGATCAAATCGAACAGAATCGTTTACAATTGGTTGTGACGACATAGCAAACAAGGTGTATCATAGTGCGTACGAGATACCCAATCACGTTTTTGCAAACTGGGGTAAGCAAGATCGATTACATTCAAACGAATCGTAACCGAATTTGGTAACAAAAATAACACAGTCAATCAATTCGTTTCATAACCAATCGAATCCAACAGTTGTAAAATCTTTTGATATCAATTGAAACGATTATAATCAAAACAAATAGCAAGCAACTATTACACTGCTCTGTCAATAGAAAATATGACTTCGACAAGATCATTCTAATCGTTATGACTGAGTTGACACAGAAAACGGTCCATGCCACGAATAGATCAATTCAAATTCGGCGCGAAAATCAATTTAAAATAAGATCATAATAGGCTTGATTGACTGGCGGTAGAATTCATAATTTGTTATGGCCAATTGGGCAAACAGGGTGGATCAACTTTGATCAAAACGAAATTAACGAATCAATTGGTTGAGGTTTAGCATAGTTGTCACGAATCGAATCCACTCCATGATTTGGGCACACCTATACAGACTTAAATGAACATATTGCTTTGATAAAAACAGAGTAGTTTGTTTCCCAAATTAAAATTGAACAGAGCAATATCTCAAATTTGAAAATTGTAAGACAGAGCATATCGTAACAACCAAACTAAATCAAATTGTTTACCAACCATAACATATAGATCATAAAAAAATCCAATCCAAACACGATTGTGTTCTAAAAAATTTCCTTTTCAAATCGGATACAAACCAATCCATTCGAAGACAAACTATTAATTTTGTCAACTAAATAAGGCAAACCAGTCAATCAAATCTAAACGCATACCACTCAAATCCAATCAAAATCTATCGATCGCTATACTGGGGATGATTGGATCGTATATTGGATCAATATTTCTTTTATTCAAAACAAAGCTATATATAGAATACACACAATTATAACAAAGCCATTCAAGATGTAAACAGAACCGTTTAAACACTGAATTCAAACAGGATGTAACAGGATGTTGTCAGCCTTGTGCCTTTTATATTTTTTCGACATCTTATATAGGCTCCGATGAAAGTAGAAAGGCATGTTTATAGGATACCCTATAAAAATCATCAGCATGCGCAGATGGTAAAGGAACACAAGTCCGTATCAACCTTCACAGGTCACGAACTACTTGACAAGCATCAATAAATCATGCCATCGTGGTTTGAGCATAGATACGGGCATACCTCTGTCACAAGAGGTGACTTTGCGCGATTGAAACAACAATGTCCATGGCACTTCCTCAACCTTGCAATTCTTAAACCAACGTTGTCCAAAGGAGGTAACCCCGTAGCCGAGTTGATAAAGTGTTCATCAATCTCTAACTGTATATCGCCCACCTTGGCTCGACAGCCATCGAAGGTCATGGAAAAATGTCGTGCTACACAAAGGTTAAAACCCTCAAATCGTTTCACGAAGGTAAGCCATCCACTGTCTGCCAAATCTTGGCGGGCATTGTCAAACATCAACAGGGCTTGATTGCCATTGGGCTCTACTCGCACGACTGGTGCCATGGAGTCGAACACGTGGTATGGGTAGGGTTTGTATTCACCAACACACACAGGAGCAGAGCTACCCAAACCAACAACAATGAACGAGCAAAAGTGGTAAGCATAAATGCGAGCATGCGAAGGTGGTGGAGTCTACCATGAAAAATATTGATTATCCAAGTACAACCGCCAATTTTCATAGCTGCTCACTCCATAATAAAAGTTCAACCATTAAGTCATGTGTAAAACCAATAAAATCAAAGGTGTATACCAATACGCGCAAGTGTTATACCATAATGTTTAAAAATACGACATATAAATCAAAACCCAAGATCAACTATGCGCCAATGTATATAATCAAAAGTTTAACCAAGGTTCCAAACGGTATTCATATAGTCGACAAGCCAAAATTTATGAAAAGATTAACATAAGGATTATATCATATATATATAAGAAATTTAATCATAACCCCTATGCATTTTTCATAAAATCAATGATCAGACAAGTCATATAAAGTGCAAATCCAATTTCTAAATTCCTTACAAACTCAATAAGACCAAGTTATATGATCAATCGAAGTATGAGAACCGATTAGAGACCCTTTCCTGCTGTATAATGATCAATAAAAGGTAAGTGCAATAGGCGTAAGGACATAAAATATATTGACAGTTCAGATAATGATAAAAAAACAACTTCGAAAGGAGAAGTTTTCACGCTTACAGTCATGAAAACTTAACGAAGACAAATGTGTAAATGTCGCAAGAAATGAAAATGTCGTCTATTTGAGAAATGCAATGAAAAACTTGATGTTTGCAAGACATAGGTGTAGGCAGCTTATAGGATCATAAAAAAAGTGAATTGGCTGCCAACACGGAGTTAAGAACGAGGTTGCATGAAGTTGGTTGCAAAGATATCCCTCTAATACCTTCTTAGTGTCAGAGATATTTATGAGGTTTTATTTGTATTTGGGGGTTTTTCTAGTGCCTTTACCTCCTAGAGGCAGTGCTTTCAAGATTTCAGGCTTTGATACCCTTCCCATACGATGGAACGGACTTGCGTCTGCTCACCTAAGCATTGGTTATATCATGGTGACTCTAGTTTCTTGACATCGGTAACCACATAGGTTTCTTTCAAGGGTTATTCTACAGGTACCATGAGTTATATAGGGATCAAACAACACACATAATTTATGGAGGATCTCCTCTCCAGAGGGATCCGATCGACTATGCTGTGAAGCCTACGAGGGTTTGTATAACTAATTCTAACACCTCCACTCTATTGGTGTGGAGTCTCAAGCCCCTCTTGGGAGAGGCATACCTACTTTAGTTCGTGAGGTCCCATATTTCAACCATCATATCATGTTTGTGTGCATTGGCCTTTTGATTTATTTAGGAGTGTGCTCTCTGATTATTAGTTGGCCTTAGGATTTTGTATTTTATTTCAAGTTTTGCGTCATCATGGAGCAAGAACAACCTCCTCTCTGGTCTCTTCGTCTTTTGAATTTTTCTCCACGTCTTGATCCTTTATCGAAGATGCCTTCTAAAAGTTGTAGAGTTAATAAGTGTGGTGAATATATCTCCACTTCCCAGGCTCGTTATCATCCTACCATGAGTACTAAGTCAGATATGAACATCTCAGGAAGCCCTTCAACTCCCCTATCCTTGGTGATTAGTGGGGTTCCCTCGACTCCCTTGTCATCGACAGTTTGGATGTCGAAGGCTCCCTCATATAATGTTACCCAACCCATGAGATCTTCTCAGCTCATGGGAATGAATCCTTTTGTATTCCCATACGGTATGCCGAATCATGATTCTCAGTCAATACCTTTGGCATATAATCCTTTTTCTGTTGGTATTCCTAACATGACGTCGCAATTATCATCCTCCATTTCGATGACTAATATGAATCCTAGTTTTGGGTTTGGGGGCATGACACCTCCTTATGTTCCTTTATCATTTGGTGGAGGTCATATCCCTCAAGTGAATCCTATGGTTGGAGGTTGGAATCCTCCTTCCTTCGGGCCTAATCCTAGCTTCAATGCTCCAAGATGGAGTTCTCAAATGGTAATCAAGTTACTTCCTATATTCCATTTTTCATTCCCTATTCCTCCATGTTGATTCTGATGAACGCTTTTATTATGGAGAACCCCCCTCTGTCCTTTGGTGTTCCATTTGGAGGGAGTCATTTCTACAATATGGGAAACCCAAAGCACAAAGTTCCTTCATCTGGGGGCAACATATATAATCCTTATAATGTCGCTTTCTCTTTGCAAGTGGCTTCTTCGGGTATGGTGCCCTTACAACCTTTCATGAATCAACTCAGAGGAGGATATTACCCTACCGGACAGGTCCATGGTATATACCAGAACCCTAGTTTGTCTACAATATCTCAAACCTAATCTTTCTCGGGAGCATGGGCTCAGGCACCGCAACCCCGACTCCCTTTTCTATCCACACTGAATCTACCAGACTTGTATAAATTAATGAATGACCATGTGCATCACAATTTGTCATGCCCCCCCATCCCCACCAAACTTCCTTATGAAATTCCAAATTTTGAAGGAAATAACGGTGAAGACCCGGGTGATCATATGACTACTTTTCACTAATGGTGCTCATCTAACTCCCTTAATGATGATTCTATTCATTTTTTACTATTTCAATGCACCCTCATTGGGGTCACCGCGAAGTAGTACATGGAGCTACCTGGGGGAACCTACAAAACTTTCAGTCAAATGGTCTTGTTCTTTTCAACTACTTCCAACTACTGGTTTAGAACGATGCCGATCTAGAATTCTTATTGAATCTTTGGTAAGATAAAGCCACCCATATTTTTGATCATATTCAAGAGTGGTGTAGACGAAAGATGTTAATTAAAGTCTACATTCCTCCATATTTTCTGTTAGAATGGTTCCTCAAGTATTTGTTGCCTTACATTTCGAAGGATGTTTCTACATTCAGAGTGACCACTGAGGAAGAAGCCATCTTCAAATCCCAGTAGTTGCACCTTATATATGCCCAATAAGGGATGATTTATGAAATTCTTGCTGATGCACCATGGTCAAATTATGATCCTATGCAAAGGCCCAGACCTCATGTCGATGGCATTGTAGGCTCCACAAATGCTAAGACTACAGACCAGGTGACACACCAACTCAAATATTTGTCTCTTAACCAGTCTATAACATGACAAGATAAGGCTTCATCCTACACCACCCCGTTGGAGGATGTGCATTGTATACAATCATCGTGAAACCCAAAAGGTAACCAACAACTGAGAGGGAACAAGAGGAAAGGATGTGGTAAAAATCATAAGGGAGAGAAGAACAATAATAATAAAGCTAAGGACGACAATAATAATGATAAATCAAATAATAATGCTAGTGAGGGAAAGAAAGAAAAATGGAAGGTGAAGTTTCTCTATAATCTTTGTAAAGATGATTACCTTACCCACTTGTGCCCCAAGATTGAGGAAGCCTTGAGGCTCATTTCACAACAACCTGTTGTGATAACAGACCCATTTCCACATAACCAAAATATGGCCTCGGGAACCTCTAACACCAAAAATGAGTCGAGTGGGAGTAAAAAACCTTCGACACATGATGGTGGCCATAGTTTCATTGATATTTTCAAGTCTTAGATTGATGTAGTCACTTTATCTCACGATTACAGTTCTTCATAGACTATTTTAGGTCCAAAGCCTCCTCCTCCCCTGTAAACGCCTTTGCAAATTGATAAGCTAGAACCTTCGCCTCGTATTCCGAAAGGAGTACTTAAGCGCTCTGCCCACAATCCCAATGCCAAAGCCACCCAAAATTACTCGATTGTTGAGGATTTGGGCCAAGCCCCATGTGTGATGTCGACTTTGGAGGTGCTCCAGATGTGTCCTTCACCGAGGAACACCTTGCTATTTGTGTTAAGATCTCTAGACCCGTGTGGCTCAAAGGTTATCAATTTTGATATCACGTACGTTAAGCCTCGCTTACCTTACCACATGGCCTTTCAAATCCATGTGGATTAAACGAAGCTTACCATCAAGCATATTGTAATTGATGAAGGTGCTTCGACATCTGTGATGTCTCTAGCTTATTGGAGAGACATTGTCTCTCCACCCCTATCTCAATCCATGACAATGTTGACTGCATTTGATGGGTGTTATTTTAGACCCCATAGTATCCTTCCCGTTTTCCTGGTCTAGTTAGGTGGAAATACTGTGGAGGTGGAGGTCGAGGTGGTTGATGCACCTCTCGACTACAATATACTACTAGGGAATAATTGGAATTATGTTATGACAATCATTGTGTCGTCAATTTTTTGCATTATATGCTTTCCTCACAAAGGGAAGTTTGTGACGATTGACCAATTGTCCTTTAGGTATCCTAGTACTAATGCATCAGTTGGACCTTCGGTCCCTGTTATTGATAATTCTCAGCAAGCAACTAAGAATTTTGGTGTCAGGATGTATTCCTCCTTGATGGGTACTTTTGATTTCATGATGCCAATTGCATATATTAATTCCATCTCCAGTGAGTCTTTGTCATCGATGAGGTCTGTTTCTTTCTGTACTTCATATTTCAACGACCCTTGGACCCTACCTTCCCCGAATTTTTCATACGAAGGTCATTCACAGATTGGGATGGAAATGTCGTTGTTCATAGTAGAAGTTGCATATCAGGATATTCTAGAAGCTATTGTTGACCTAGATCCTCCTTGCAGATGGATGAGGTGGATCCCTTTTTAGAGCCCATTGGGCCATCCAATAATATTGTTCACATGATTGGCTTGATGAAACTTTACCCTCTGATGAAACCATATTAGAGGCCATGTCTGGTCCTGATAGGCCTTGGGATGATATGCATCATTGATCCTATTTTCTCCCAGATCTTGTTAGGATTGAACAGGATGAGTTTAGATTCACCTTGAGTGAGATGGTTAGTCATGTCGTGGTTTAGTTAGATACGCATGGTATTTATTTCGAAGGAAACATGGTCAACATTTCTCATACCGTCGCGATCAACATCTCTTGAACCCATGGTAAAATTTAAAATGTATATATCGTTGCAGATTGTTCGCCTAAGGAAATTTAGATCTACATCAATCTCTTCAAGGAATTATGAGATGTATTTACTTGGTCATATGAAGAGATGCCAGGGATCTACCCCAACATTATCGAGCATGAAATTAAAACTTATCTGAATGCTAAACCAGATCGACAACGTCTCAGAGATGTTAATCCTAGGAAGGCCCCCACTATTAAGGCAGATGTGGAAAATCTACTCAATGATGGCTTCATATACCTGGTTCCCTTGACCGAATGGGTTTCCAACCCCGTCCTCGTAGATAAAAAATAAGGAACCGACTGCATATATATGGATTTTAGGAACGTGAACAAATCTTGTCCTAAAGATAACTTCCCCACTCCTTTTACTGACCAGATTATTGACGAGTGTGAGAGAAACAAAATATTTTCCTTTATGGGTGCATTTTTAGGGTATAATCAAATTCAGATTAAACTTGAGGATCAACACAAGACGACATTTATTTATCCTTGGGGTACCATTGTGTACCGAAAAATGCCTTTCGGTCTTAAAAACGTCAGAGAGACCTTTCAACGTGCCATGACCTTTGTGTTTCACGATCTTAAGCATATCGTCGAAGCTTACTTAGATGATCTTGTTGCTCACTCTCGCAAGAGGGTAGATCACTTGACTCACCTTTGACTAGTATTTGAGAGATGTCGTTATTATCACATTCGGTTGAACCCTCACAAGTGCATCTTTTGCATTAGGTATGGCCATGTTTTAGGATTCATAGTTTTTGAGCATGGGATCATTGTGGATCCTATGAAGGTTGAGGCGATACTTCATTTGCCTCCCCTTCACAAAATTCGACAACTTCAAGGTTTATATGGGAAGGATAACTAAAAGTTCATGCATATTTTGAATAAGGACACTCCATTCACATCGGATGAGCGAGCCCATGAATCCTTCGATGCTCTTAAGAAATCCTTGGTATTGGTGCCTCTGCTGAAGCCCCCATACTACAGTAGAGAATTGTTTCTTTATATCGCCTCTTCCGAAGGGATGGTTGGTATGGTACTTGTTCAGGAGGATGTTGAGATCCACGAGCACGTTTTATAATACCTTAGTCAAAATCTAGTTGGTATTGAACTCAAATACTCTCACGTAGAGAAGCTGACCTTAGTCCTTGTACATGCAGTTTAGAGACTATGAAATTATATCTTACTCTGCAAAACTACTTTGGTTGTGGATATCAATCTATTTCAATACGTCCTTACTAGGCATGTCATAGGGGGGAAATTCAATAAGTGTATTTTTATTTTGCAAGAATTTGATCTAGATTTTTCTTATGCAAAGTCCAAGAAATTGCTAGTTATTTCAAAATTGATGTTAGAGTTCCCTAGATTGGATGAGGATATTTTTCATGATGATTCATTCGCAGATTAACATATCTTCCTTATCTCTTCTTTAGACCCCTGGTACGAAGATATTTTAATATACCTTCAAACCCTGAAACTCCCCCAACATCTGTCAAGGGACGACCGACAACGTATACGTCATTAGGATAAAAACTACCTTATTATCAATGACACTTTGTATCATCGAGGGGTGGATAATATTTTTCTTTGTTTCTTGAATCATAAGGAGGTTGAGGCTATTCTCAATGACTGTCACAGTGGGGTGTGTGGTGGTCATTTATCTGGGCTTGCGAAAACCCAAAATATATTGCGAGCCGATTATTTTTGACCATCAATTTTTAAAGATTACATAGAAGCAATGAAGAACAATCACCCTTTCTAGGTGTTCGCTTGGAAAATGTGCTCACACCCAGCCCCTGTTCACCCAGTCATCACCATTAGTCCCTTCACCAAGTGAGGGGTGGATTTTAGGGATTGAAACCCGGCCTCAGCCGGGGGCATCAACATATTATTGTGGTCATGGATTATTTTACTAAATGGGATGAGGCCATGTCTACCATTAAATCCAATGGTAAGACTGCAATATTTTTAGTATTCAATCAGATTATAGTTCAGTTTGGAATCCAAAGAAAGATTGTCACAGATAATGACAACCACTTCTAGAATGAGATGATGACAGAGTTGGCATCCAAAATGGGGTTCACACACGGTCATTATTCCCCTTATTATCCCCACGAAAATGTACAAGTAGAGGTCGTGAATAAATCTCTAAAGACCATTTTGCAAAAAATTGTCAGTTAGAGTAAATCTAATTGGCATGTGATTCTTTACCCTACACTTTGGGAATACCAAAACACGGTAAATAATTCCACCGATTTCTCATTGTTTCAGTTAGTACATAGTGTGGAGTTGATTCTTCCTATTGAATCTAAAATCCCTTCCCTTAAATTGGAAATTGAGTTCCTACTTGACACGACCCATCTCGAAGAATGCCTCGTACACTTATATCCCCTTAATGAGTAGCGTCGAGATGCCTCTACGACTATCAAACTGAATAAACGACATGTTAAGATTCAATACAATAAGTCTATCTGTCCTTGATAGTATGTCGAGGTGGACTTGGTTCTCCTTTATGACCAAGCCAAAGAAATGTCGGGGGAAGGAAAATTCAACCCCATGTGGCATATTCCTTATATCGTGCGATGTGTCCTAGAGAAAGGAGCCTATGAATTAGAATATTATGATGGGAATGTGCTAGATGAGCCCATAAATGGGATCTACTTTAAAATGTATTGCGCTTGAGCCCTCAAACTCGAGTGTGACCTTTGTATATTAGTGTATATACTCCTTTTCTTTTGTTTATTTTGCATCATTGGATTTCTTATTGAGTTTTCCCTTGGTTGGAATATGTCAACAAAGTCTTCGATATACTTAGGATTCGCGGACGGTGCGAGTCGTCATACACGAAACTTAGCCTCTGCCACTTGGGTTATCTATTCACCTGACGGACAACTGATGTCTTCAGGTAGAGTTTTTCTGGAGCCATCAACGAATAATGTGGTTGACTATAGCGTCGTTATAGAGATATTACACGGCACCATTCTGCATGGTGTCCAATCTTTAGAAATTGACCTAGACTCCCAGTTAGTTGTGTGTTAGTTGAATGACAATTACTATGTGAGAGATCCTTCTTTACTCCGATGAGTCCTATGGGTACAAATTTTGGAATGGTACTTTGATTTTCTTACTTATAATCACATCCCTAGAAGTTCTAGTCAAGTATCTGATGCATATGCTAATAACATTTTAGATTGGCATTTGCCACATAACTAAGTGAAGAAAACACATTTATACATTCATCCATTATAAAATATATAAGTTGAGCCAAAGACCAAATGTTTTTTTTTTGTCTTTATCAAATTGAAAAACAAAAAAAAATGAAATATATAAAAACCAATTTTTATATAAATTTTCCTATGGAATAATAACGCAGTGAAAGACCTGGTTTTGTTCATGTTTTGTTAATAGATTTCCAATGTCATATCGTCTGTTGTTGCCTCTAGCAGGTATATTCCATCACCGACATATAGGTTAGGTCCTTACCCCACATTTCATTTATGCAACGTCCTATGACCGTGATTCATATACCCCAGGTACGAACCCATTTATTAGTGACACAGAACCCTCTCACTGCTACTAGAAGTGTTGTTATTAAGTGGTAGAGACTTACCAAACACGAGTACCCTAGTTAAAACCCTTTTGTCATTTGGTGCCCATGCAAAATTTACTTCACAGGACCGGGATTTCCTTATAGTCCCAATATGACTTTGTGTTCGAACCCCATTTTTCTTACTCAATATCATTCTGACTACTACCTATGGGACTCTCCCCCCCCCCCGAGTTTTGGTTAAGCTCTTTTCCGACTTCCAAAAAAATGAAAATATTGTTGAGTGAACTTGTCTCTTTCACACTCGTTAAATGGTTTTGAAAGGGTGTCTATTTGGTATAAGTTTAACCCTTTTCGGGACTAAGTAAACTATTTACAAAAAATGAATACTCTAGTCACCATTGGCTAGAAGAGTTCTCCTAGGTATTATTTTATACTTTTTTGGGCCCAGGGAACTAAATCTATGAAAAATAACATTGTTGAGTTAAGTTGTAATTACATCCCATTATCCTACTTGCATTGTTGAGCTTATTTCTGACTCCCTCTGTCTCGTTATAAGCCTCTTTCCCCAACAATTCACATCACTAGCCAAGCAGTGCCTTTCATATATCCTTTGTAGCTTGGCACCCTTTACCCGTAGAGGAAACATCCACCCGAGTGTTCATGCCCTGCATGCATTCCCTTGCATTGAGCATACATATGTTCCATTTCTTGGAACTAGTTTCTTATTCACGACACTCGTTTCCTCTCCTATATCATAACACTTCTTTTACTATAGAAAAAAAAACGGACGGGCGGGAAAATAATATTATATCCTATCAACAAAAATCGTGTTGCCTTTGAACATAGCACAAACTCTTGAGCCATTTTCATCCAAGGTTTCATTTTAGCATGACCTTAGGAAACTGAGCTCATTACTTAGAGTTTACTCCTCGGACTGGTTATTCTTCCAGTCCCTATGGAGAGTTTTTTTATGCCTCCTAAGTCACAACATTTTTTCAATGATCAATGTTAAGTCTGTGTTGCATGAGTTATCCATATGTCTCATGCTCTTGTTCAAAGGAAGTACAAATCCTATGTCGACCATTTCTCAGAACTCCTAACTTTGCATGTTAGCCATACCCTCAGTGTATCTCAGAATCATGTGAAGTTATTGTCCTACCTTGTTGTCATCATTGGTAGGTAACATTGAACCCAACATATGACATCTCCTCATTGGTCGCTGACTGATGGGTTTCCCTTGTGTTCGACGACAAGAAATCTATTCACACATTGGGATCCGTGTAATATCTTGGATTCCATTAGTCCTATTGGTGGTTTCCTCACCTTTGTCGGCAATTTTTCTCATTGGATGTTATTCAGAGGGTCTCTTCCGTGCACTACTTGCATCTGGTGCATGCAAGAGATGCACATGGTCATTGGTTTGTGAACATCCTATTCGTTTGAGCTCCTCCTAATTATCAAGCTATTGCTTTGTACCTCGCGTTGGATGATGAGAGATGCCTTAATTCTCTCCTTTCAACAGATCTCATTCCATCGACTTCAGCTCATCTATTCTAGAATCAAGATCTAGAGTCTTTTGAGTACCTAGAGGCTTGCAGTCATCAGTGGCAGGTTCTCCTACCATCGACAGTTGGAAATACATCAATGTCTCCTGATCGATGGATTCTTCAAGTGATCAACCTCAACACCTTTATTCACACTTGTTGAACATACTCAATGCCTTGACAGCTACTTTCATTATCGATGAGTTGTCTCACATTTTTTAATGGTATACTTTAATGACTGGTAATCAAAATAAGTCTTATTGTGTTCGACTTCAACTTCTCTATTCACATAATGTAGACTTGCACCTTCGGTGGATAGTGTAGAAGACCTCCAATTTACAGTAGTAACTCCCCATATCTGCTACTGTCTTTCATTGGACCAATACTTATATGACTTCAATGATCATGGAAGATCAGATTGTACTCCATTGTATACAAATATCTTCAATTGATTTTGAGATTGGACTCCACTGTGTCTTGTTTGTGACTATGACAGCCTATGACATATGCCCACTTTGTATTTTCTATCCATGGCCATGAACAACTATTTGATATATATCCACATGGATCCACAATGTAATTCAGATTAGCAACGATGTGTACAAAGTCAATATGAATCGTAATATTTTCATGAGTAACTAGTATTTCTAGCTGAGTTTTCAATACTCCATTTCTGGGAATTATAATATATTTTGGCTATCACACATACTCCTCTGACCTCACACATTAGAGGACAACTGTTATAGAAAAAAAATCCGCTGCTCCATTACAACGCAACAAGCTTACACCAGGCTGTAATGGACCCATTATAATTAGACCCACTCAATTTATATATAAGAAAAAACACATGTTATTAATCATTATTGTTTACTCAATTTATCATAATATATGAAGAAACACATATTCTTAACCATTATTATTTACTCAATTTATCATAATAAAAAGTCTTGATAGAATTACCTGTTAGAGATAATGTTTATAGATGTTGTAATCGTGAGTTTATAGGTTAACTATTACTGTTGTAATAGTTAGTTTCAACTATGACTGTTGTAACTGTGAGTTTCTAGGTTTACTATTTTTAGCTAATCAGATCCACTTGAGTCAGTGATCTGCATGCTATATATGTAACCCCCATTTGTTTGTTAAGTAATGAAAACGTTTTGTGTTGTGTGAATTAATTCTTCCAATCTTAATTTTGGTATCAGAGCCACGGGAGTAAGGTGCAGAAATTCTAGAGGTTCACAGGTCTCTCTTCTGGTAGGGTGCGAACCTATATTACTCACCCTTTCGCGCTTCCGCGGAATCAAAGAAGTTCGTAGGTTGATGTTCATTTATGTGCGAACATGCTTCACATTCCCGCACCTGGAGTATTCGAGAGATGCGAACAACTCGCAGTCAAGTAAAGAGTGAGGTGCGAACACCCGCAGCCAAGTAAAGGGTGAGGTGCGAGAACCATGGTATTTTGAAAATTTATATAGTTTCCATGCGTTGAATTTTTGTTTTTACGAGCGTAAGTTTTTCATTTTTACTGCGTGGCTGAGTATTCTTGCATGCATGGAGTTTGGAGCATAAGTTTGCATGCCATGAGTAAATAGTGGAGTTTTTATATAAAAGTCTTTATATGAGATTTAATTTTTAAAAGGGAGTTATAAGTTATTATTAAAAGTGGATAAAGTGAATGCATGTGGATAAAGTGAATGCATGTATACGTGAAGGTGGATGCATGCATGATTTAAGTTGATCGTTGTGTAGAGGTATCCATAAGCTGATTAAAGTTTTTGTTATGGAGAATATTACATTGGAAAAATTTAATGGTTTTAACTTTCATACTTGGAAAGT
>ML781854.1:151024-197229 GCA_009831015.1 Picea engelmannii | reverse complement strand
TAACTCAAATGCCCTCTCGAACTCTGGAAGACATGATTTCAGCACTCTTAGCAGAAGAAAGGAGGATGAAGGAAGGTGAAGTGGAAGTTAGTTCACATTCTGAAGTTGCACTATACTCCAAAGGAAGAAGAACAAATAAAAGCTTTGAATGCTTTTACTGTCGAAGACATGGACATACAGTACTGAATTGCAAAACACGTGCTAATGATCTTCTAAATGGCAAATTGAAAGAGTCAGCTAACATAGCTGAGGAATCACTAGATACTATGCATGAATACTCATCCAGTGATGATGATCCTCTCCAACTTTTCTAGAATACATTTATTGTTTATATATGTTATATATATAGTGTGATGTGATTTGTTGTTTTGTAATGTGCTATTGTTTAAGTGTTTATGTAAAAATAAGAACTTGTATGTTGATGCAAGCTAGTAGCCCCAGTTTCAAGTACAATGTTTTTATTGAAGTCACCTTGTGTAAAGGAATGTTGAAGAGATTCAGTATCCAAACTGTTCTTCTATATACTGAAGGATAGCCGAAAGCAAAAATCTGACAGATGAAGGCGAGTTCATAGAATGCATCAATAATTGTCAACTTTTATCACGGAAGCCCCGATGAGCCGAGTTGTCAAATTGTCCAGTATACAAATGCTACAATGATGGTCAGAGGCGTTTTGACTTTAAGTGTGTCAGTGGGTAGCTCAAAGAAGAGGGAGAAGAAAGAGCGGAAGCCGTGTGATTGCAGAGTAGGTTTCAGTGCTGAGGAAGACCAGATCAGACAGACAGATGAAAGTTCTAGTGTTGTAACCTTTTGTTATGTTTTGTAATTTGTGATTGAGATATTTGCAATGTAAGCATTAAGAGAGGGTGTTAGAGATAATGCTTATAGCTGTTGTAATCGTGAGTTTCTAGATTAACTATTACTGTTGTAATAGTTAGTTTCAACTATGACTTGAGTTTCTAGGTTTACTATTTTTAGCTAATCAGATCCACTTGAGTCAGTAATCTTATATGTAACCCCCATTTATTTGTTAAGTAATGAAAACGTTTTGCGTTGTGTGAATTAATTCTTCCAATCTTAAATTTTACCAACCTATCCTTTTACTTGCATTTTCGCACTCTAATGATAATGTAATCTCTTGTTTTTAGCTAATCAGATCCACTTGAGTCAGTAATCTGCATGCTATATATGTAACCCCCATTTGTTTGTTAAGTAATGAAAACGTTTTGTGTTGTGTGAATTAATTCTTCCGATCTTAATTTTTACCAACCTATCCTTTTACTTGGATTTTCGCACTCTAATGATAATGTAATCTCTTGTACTCTCATGTGAGAGAGTTACGATGTATAGACAATCTTTTTTAACATATCACGTATCACGTGACGGGGAGATCCTCCTCTCTTATTAAATTTAGAAGCTCATACTATTCAACATTAACAATAGAAAAATGAATCAGAGATCCAAGCAACGAATCCACAACATACAGGAGAATCCAATTTTAATATATAATTCTCTCACTCACACAGTTACAACATCGTCTTACAGCTTGCCGGTAACACTGAAAAGTTTTGCCACCTTTTGTCAGCATAATCGTATACGGGCCAGGACAGTTCTCGACCTATCGTGCCACTGTCTGCTTGTTCTATTTTTTCCTACAGTGACCGACCAATCAACGATGGAAGGCGGCCATTTACATTAGTGGGTACACAGAATTATTATTCAAGCTCCTGCGTATTGTTGGTGGCAGGCATGGAATCCTGCGTATTGTTGGTGGCAGGCATGGAATATAGTAATGGATTTAACTAATGTTTGATCGAATAGCTTTACTAATATTTATTAGTTGTATGTTGTGGTTTGAGGAGGACCGCACTTGTGATCAAAACCGGGATTTAAGCGAATAACTTTTACACTTTTGTTTACTGTAGTATGATAGGTAACAGTCAAGACCAAATCCGTCTCTGTAATCTACAGAGAGTTAGTAATGACTTTTGCAGGGCGTTTATTGCTGAACAGCTTGGCTTTTCCACTAACATTTCTTACAGCGAGATGTCAGGATCTTGTTAGCGACCGAGTGTGTGATTCCTTGCTGGATTCTCTCATGATGTGATACGTTCAAAAGAAAGGGACAATCAGCAAACCATGCAGAGATATTGTTTCTGCTTTTGTCTCTCTGTTTCTTTTTCTCTGCGGTGCTCTATCCTTGTCTTGTCTTTCTTACAACGCTACATCATCCTCACGATTTAACAATATTTTTTCCATTAGCCATGTGTTGCAGGCGTATGCGTTGTGGGAGACACATGCCATATTTTAGGTTATTTATTTATCCAATGCCTTCAATGAGAGTTCAGTAAAGTTATTGGGTACGAAAACTCTGCGTCTTTTGATGCGAAGCAGGTCGGTTCTATAAAACAAGGACAATCGAGAGTGTTCTTAAGATGCGAAGCAGGTCGAAGAAGGCCAATCAAAACTTAAGAATATGAGTCAAGTGAATAAGTGACGGATGATCTTGTTCAGCAAACTAAAAGTTTTGTATTATTGATTTTTTCATGAGTGGGATGCTGTTATCATGATTTTGTTAGATTTGATTGAGTTGGAACTCTCTATGAGACAGTTTTATTCTCCATAAATAGCTTGTATCCTCAATCTCTTCTCATGAAATTTGAATCAATGATCTGATTTGGAATGGTTTTATTTATGTTATTTATATACTTTATTATAATTTTAAATATTATTATTATTATTATTTGATATATGTTACATTTGTTCTAATTATTATTATTATTATTATTTGATATATGTTACATTTGTTCTAATTATTATTATTATTATTATTTAATATATGTTATATTTGTTGGAGAAGAAGTTACTATTGATTTGGGTGGAAGTAATGCTATTGTGAGTAAGTGGGCAGAGGTGAGAGTAATATGTTATTTAGCAACAACTATATTTAAGTAAAAGTGGTTGATATAAGTAAATCACTCTTTTGAGCATCAACCACTTTGACTTAAACATGGTTGTTGTTAGTTGAGGACTTTGAGAGGATTAAGGAACTATTAATATATTATTAGATAATTAATTGAAAATATAAATGAGGATAGAAACATTTCCTCTAATTATATGACCATTATGATTAGCCTGATTTTAGCCAAACTTTATGAAATTATTTTGGAAAAGAAGATTAGTCTTTGGCTAGAAAGTCATGGTAAAAGAGCTAAAGACCACCTTGTGGACCATCTTGTTACCTTTAGGATCATTGCAGAGGAGTCCCCATGATCTTGAAAACCAACTAAGAATCCTCAAGGATTTTTTCTCCAATATGGGTATGAGTGTTAATACTGATAAGACTAAGGTCATGATTATTAAATCAGATAAAATCCCTTATGATACCTCCTTATATGACAACAACAACTTGGAGGAAGTGACTTCATACAAATATCTTGGAATTGATATTCACTACAAGCTCAATTGAAATTATAGCATTGAGAAAAAGATTATTGGGGGATGGAAAGCTTATTATGGGCTTGAAAACAATTGTAAATTAGGTGATCTTTGGAGTTGGGATAAGAAGAAACTCCTCTTTGAGACTCTTGTTACACCTGCTATTCTTTATGGATGTGAAGTCTGAGGCTGTAGTATCTCTCATGAATCGTGGAGAAAGATAGAGAAAAGACAAAAGAATTTAATAACCTATAATCTCAAAATTAAAGGAAATACGCCCTATCTCATCCTCCTCTTATAAACAAGCATCTCCCCCATTGAGAGCATGACTATGACTAGATACCTAATGTATAAGAACAAGTTAAACAACATGGAAGACACGAGGCTTCCTAAAATTGCTTCAAAATCGAGTCATAACCACCATCAACTCAAAATTATCTATCTTTTTTGCTAAGTGTAAATAAAAAAATAAGCATTGCTAAGATAAGAACAAATTCTCACGAGCTCCATAGTGAAATTGGGTGTTGGTCAATTTCTAAAACGCCATGGGATGAAAGTGTGTGTCACCTTTGTGACACTAATACCCATTATTAATATTAATATTAATCTATTTTTAAGGTCACAAGCCAACACACCAAATTGGTGTATGAGACCCCCTTGTTTGTGGGACAAGGGACCCCCCTTCGTCCAACGATTTGACTGGTAAAGTCTACGAAGGTATACATACCCTACCCCCCTCTAGATTAGATCATCATCATCATCATCATAAACTAAGGTATTATTATCTTAAAATATTAATTTAATAATTAATTAATACATTAATAATATATTAATTAATATATTAATACATAAACATATTATTGTGTTAAAGTGTTATCTTATTAATTATTAATTAAAATATTAATGCAATATAAAAATTAAAATATTAATACATTAATAATGTAATGTATTAATTAATGAATACATTATTAATATACATTCATACATTATGTATTAATAAATACATGTTACATATTAATTAATATGTACTAATGTATTATGCATTTATTAATACATTAATGTAGATTAATAATATATTAATAAATACATTATTACATAATACATTAAAGTGTAAATTATTACTTTAAAGTATTAATATATTATTAATTATTATATTAATAAAGTATTAATACACAAATAAAATAATAATAAATATATTAATTATTAATATATTATTATTAAGTTAAAGTATTAATATATTATTAATTATTACATTAATAAAGTATTAATATACAAATAAAATAACAATACATTAATATAGTATGAAAAGTTTTGGTATAATAAGATTTAGTGTCATGTTAGTATTTTGAGTTGAAATATATTTCATCATTTTGATGGGATGTTTGTGGTTTTTTATTTTGGATTTGTTGACGTTATTTATATATTTTATTATAATTTTAAATATTATTATTTGTTTTATATGGTATACTTGTGAAAGGAGAAATTATTATTTGAGTTGAAATATATTTTATCATTTTGATGGGATGTTTGTGGTTTTTTATTTTGGATTTGTTGATGTTATTTATATATTTTATTATAATTTTAAATATTATTATTTATTTTATATGGTATACTTGTGAAAGGAGAAATTATTATTAATTTGGGTGGAGGAAATACTATTTCAAAAGCAAAGTTATTATTAATTTTGGTGGAGGTAATGTTATTGTGATTAAGTATGTCCATATGGGATTAATATGTTATAATATAAAAGAAATCAAAATATTATATAAAATAAAAAAAATTCAATTATTTATTAATTATTATATAAAATAAAAAATTATTTATTTATTAATTATTATATAAATGTAAAAAATTAAAGTGAAAATAATAATAAATTAGTATATAATTTTATTTTAATTATTATGAAATTTTAAAGATATTAATGATAATAATAATAATAGTATTTATTATTTTTTTATTAAATATATTATACAAATTAATATATATATATATATATATATATATATATATATATATATATATATATAAAATTCAAGTCAATCATTTAAATGATTAAATAAAATTTATTTAAAAATTTAATTTATCATAGGTTAATATATTTAAGAATGGCATTATATATATATATAATCAATCTTAATTTAACTTTATAAAATTTTATTTTATTTCCCTTCTCATGTAAAAGATGAAGATGACATGGCATTTAACATGTTCAAGTTTTATAAAATGTGTCAGTAAAAAATATATAAAGTGTAAATCTTTTATTAAAATGCACTTGTTATTAAAATGCACATGGTAGAACTCCAATCTTACTATGTAACTGATTAACATGAATTTGTTACGCTGAAAGGCGTACAACTATTGACAATGGACAGATTTAATAAGGGTTTAGTGCTTAATAAATAAATAAATAAATTTTTGTTTAATAATTAATTAAATATTTTTTTACTATGCACATAAGTTGTTTTATAATATTATTTTTTATTAAATAATTGATTTTTTATTATAATAATTTTTATTTTATTTAAATTTAATTTATTTATATATATATATATATATATATATATATATAAATCTTTCTAAGCATCCAAACCTTCACAATGTTGTGTTCCATAGCATAAACTTAAACATGGTAAAAAAGCCCTAACTACCTTGAGATCAAAACATCAATAAATATCCTGACTTTTATTAGAAATTAGAAATTTGTGATGACTCACTCATGTTTTCATAGAGTCAGAGACCCTTTTCTTCACTCACATTCCAAAGCATTTGATTCCATTATTTACATGATCTTCATGTCACATACTTCATTTTACAATACTACTACTTGTATGGAAAAAAACTGATGGGAATATGTCGATGGAATAAAAATAAAGCAAGAATATATGTTTTGATTGTTTATTGCCCTATTATTGGGAAGATTTTGAACACTAACCAAACACATATTTATATGATTGTTATTATTGGGAAAATTTTGAACACTAACCAAACACAAATTTATATGATTGTTGCATGTACCAACACGTTATTCACAATTGGATGGATCATTGGCATATGGTTTTAGATGGTCCCTTGCACAATAATAGGAAATTATTATATATGTTTTTAGAAAATTATATGAAAAGTTTATACTACATAAATATATATGAACTATTTTGATTATCTAGATTTTTAGGGGATTGGAACTAGAATAATACATGATACACCACAAGTGAGGTTCAATCCCAATCATCAATGCCATCCACCATGTAGGCTTATTTTTTGTCCACAGATCCCACTTACACACATCATGTTATATATGACATTCAATTTACATTGCTCTGTTTTAGTACATGATACACCACAAGTGAGGTTCGATCCCAATCATCAATGTCATCCACCATGTAGGCTTATTCCTTATCCATAGATTCCACCTACACTCATAATGTTATATATGACACTCAGTTTACATTGCTCTGTTGATCACAAGCATTGGCTTGACATGGTTACTTTGTTCATCACAGTCATGGGAGGGGACCTCTAGGAAAGAATCTAGATAAGATAGGATTTTCAATCAAGATATTTTTTCACATCCATGTCTGTCCTATGAATAGATTTACTAGGGGTCCAATTTTTTTCCTCATGGATACATTGAATCATTATTAAGTGCTACTTTTACATTGTTGTTTGATATATTTTACTATCACATATAGTTTAATCATATTTATTTATTTTTAACTATTTATTTACCAATTAATTATTATTATGTTCAATGGTTACATGTGGGTACTTCATCTTTGTAGAGAAATCCCTTTTTGCAATGAGATTCATATGTAGTAGTGAATGCCACAATTATTATATGCTAATCACAGATGGAATCACTCAAGTTATTCTATTATATAATGATTAATTATATTTATGACATTGTTGATTAGCCACATAAGGATGTTGTAGCATGTCGTTATCAAATTTTTATATGAATTTAACTTGTTTGAGGTGTAAGTGTTTATATCCTATTATTAGAAATATCCATATTCTTTCATGGTAGGATTCTCATGTCTCACTCATTGCCTCTATTGTTGTAAAGGGATAGTTGACTATGGAGCATCTTGTCACTGTCGACATTATAGGGCCACCTCCAACGATGTCTCAGCTAACTTCCCCTTCCACTCTCAAGTAATAGGCCATCAAAGATCAGTCCCAATAGTATGTTATAGAACATTATTTAAAAATTTGATTTGAATCTAACTTGTTTGATGAACACGATTTTACAACCTATTATTAAATATATACTTGTGCCTCAACAACAAGAATTTAATGTCCTACTACTCGTTTCCTCTATAAATATAGAGGAATAGTTCATGTGGAGCAACCAACCATCATTGGATACATTCACATCTCCTCTAGTGATGCCTCAATCACTTATATTTGTTTCGCTTGAAAAATAAATCTTTAGATATTAGCTGTGCAACAATATGTTGTAAAGCATAACTTTTAATTTTTGATATAAATCTAACTTGTTTAAGGTGTGTTTTGATACTGTAATACTAGTGAGATTCCTGCACCTCCACTATAAAAGTATATTGCACTAGTATTTTTAACTTAATATTTTAAACTTAATGATATATAGGAATATATCATTGTAGAAGTGTCGTAACATGATGTTAAAAACATATTGATACATAGGAATATATCATTGTAGAAGTGTCCTAACATGATGTTAAAAACATATGGATTTTGTAGCTATCCATGAAGCCTAGTCTTTGAATAGGCAATGTATATCAAATAACTTAAAATTTGAAATATAAAATTTATTGAACACCTCTAATTGGTGATTAGGAGTGTTTCGGTGGACTTACAGTGCAAAGTTGTGAAGAGGGGTACCATGACGAGGAAAAAATTATTATCACCCAATGCCATCTCATTCACTATGATTTCACGATAATTTGAATAATATTTTTTCTTTGCATTTGTGAATTTTTAAAGTAGAGAATATAAACTTACAATTTTTTTTTTGACAAAATATGTCGTATAGGTCACAATGTTATAGACGGTTAGGAGTAGATCATATAGAAGGAAGAGGAATATTAACTTTGACGCTTCCTCTAGAAGTGGTGAGGATGGGTGGGGTGTCTTTGATTACAATATAATTTTGATTTTGGAATATTAAATTTGACGCTTCCTCTATAAGTGGCGAGGATGGGTGCGGGTGTCTTTGATTACAATATAATTTGGATTTTGTACATATGCATATACTTGGAAACACCCGTCACATGAAAATAATTGTAATATTTTTGTGAGCTATATACATTAAAGGAATGACATTTTCTATTTATGTTATTTGAGTTAGGACTTATGTTATTTTAATAGGTTATATAACAACAACCTACTCATCATGGCTATTATAGTCTAATGAAAATAGAGTATCCTACCCATCAGTCTAAATGAAATAGAGTGAGGACTTATAAACCTCTACCACATCAATTATTCTTTTGATGTGGTATGTATTAAGTTGATATGAACGTTTAGAATACATTTTTTTATTTAATTATTATGTAAAGTTTTCTAGTCTAGCTACGTTCTATTACGTGCATAAATAATCATAAAATTAAAATTTTCATTTAACTAAATTCCTATAACTTACTTGTTATGGATTACAACTAGATTTAACTATTTTATGTTATCATTATTTAAATGCATATACAATACGTTGAAATCACACATGAATGGAACTAATAACTCATTACAACAACACATAAATCCTTTTTAAACACAAATTGGATGTACAACAATTTAACTCATAATATAACACATACAATAGATAAAACAATTATCTTTTAATTCAATTGTGCAACCATCTTCTTGGGACGAATGTTTCACCCAACCATAGACTTGTTGTTCCAAATCTCAACAACAAGTCACCCCCGAGTTGGGGCTAGAAATCCACAAAAGAGGGTGGTCTCTCACTATCCACTCACAACTCAAAAATCCCACAACCCACTGATATTCTCCTACAACTATCCCAATTTTCCAATAGCTCTCTTTCTCTCGACCTACCCAACCCAAGGAATGTACCCCTTCACTAATCTCAGTCCCTCAGAGGTCCCATTCATTTATCAAGGTCTCTA
Source organism: Picea engelmannii (assembly GCA_009831015.1). Lineage (NCBI taxonomy): Eukaryota > Viridiplantae > Streptophyta > Pinopsida > Pinales > Pinaceae > Picea > Picea engelmannii. The sequence goes on along the minus strand of ML781854.1, from coordinate 187,687 downwards.
TGGCACAAGTAACTAAGAATCTCTCTGCTGGGAACTCAAGGGAACTCACTGTCGGGAAAACTGCCAACAAACAACAACAAACACATATTATTATAATGTAAATCACACAAGAGTTCACTCTTCAAGCCCGACAACCTGGTTCTTCAGTATTCAACTCCAAAATGATCCAAAAAGGCTCAAACATGCTTCATAATTTTTCCTCCATGGTTGCTCCAGCTCCAAGCTCTTCTTCCCTGCTCTCTACTTGTTTTTCATGCAAAACATTGACTATCTAAAACTATTGTAACTCCCCATACAAATTTCATCTCTTTGGCTTACTTGCTTGACTCACACACTTCCCCATGTTGATTGTACTTAGAACCCATGCTCCCAATAACTATGGGATGTGACTTCTCACACCCACCCTCTTACATGCATTCAATGATTGGATTTGGAGATACTAAATAAGAAAATAGAGTTTAATACATAATGATAATAAAAATTCAGGAATGTGGGTGGAATTAATAGACATGGTTAACCCCCCTTGGACCCCTCTATTAGGCATTCTATTAGACCCTCCCCTATCTTGTCAATTAATTCAACCCCCATCTCTGTCCATGTCCTGCAACATTTGACATCACATTTTATTATTAAAACTTAGAAATATTATTCGCATATACATCGTTTGGTCGTAGCCACACATTATTTCGACATTAAGAATTAATTAAATGGGGGATTATAGTGGGGACATTATATATTCCATTGTAATAAATATCAAACTATATTATTCTTTTTCCCATCTTGACATTCTTTTCCAACAATATTCTTGACATTGGTAGGATACAAGTTGAGATTAAAAAATACAAGGAAATTTTCCCCTATCAACTCTAGTATATGACCTCCAACTTTTCTACTTAGAGAAAATAAAAATAATTTTGAAGAGTACCATTAAATCTCTACATCGACAACCCTCTGTATAATGGCTCCCAACCTTAATAACCTCTTTGGAATTCCCATTGGTTATTTAAATGAACAAAATATTGTCATAGTATGTGTAACCTCCATGAATGGAGTTTTTTTTTATATGGAATATATCAAAGGATCATCATCTTGTTGTTAACACACTCTTTCTCTACCATGATCACTAATGACACAACATCAAAACCAAGATACATTGGTCAAGAGGTAAATTTTTAGAAACTCCTCCAGTGTGCATTAATGCCTTTAACCTTCTAGAAACCACATGTCTCAAATGGAAACATGTCATTTAGATGCACTAATTTAATCCCCCCCCCCATCATAATGTTCGAGACATATGGCCTTGAAGTGACATGGAAAGCAAGTTGAAAATCATGAAAAAATGATCATTGTGCATATTTTTGAATGGATATATACTCAGTTGTATTTATTTTCATGGAACAATTCTAATGGAGCTTATATCTCATGGGCACACAAGGACAAAAATGACCAAGTTTTAAATATTCCATCTGGACATTGAATAATGCATCAAAACTTGGTCAAGAGGTTCATTTATGAAAACTCCTCCACTCCACATAAGGTCCATGGACCTATAAAAAATCATGTGATGCAATTGACAACATGTTGTTTTGATGGCATGATCTAGGTGGATCTCGGTGGCCATCCACCTTTTCCACTGAATCAACATTTCAAGTGTATGGTTTTGATAAACCATGATATTCACCCTTTTGATGGGGAGTGGAATGTAGTGCCATCTTCATTTGTTAATTACAGACATCATGTAATGATTTCCTAATGGTATTATGTACATGCTTACAACATAGCGTTAATGCATTAGATTCCATTAGAACTCTGTAGTTAAGTGTGCTCGGTATAGAGTAGTACTAGTATGGGTGACCACCCGAGAAGTCTTAGTGTTTTACATTCGTATGGAATTTTATAAACTTAGACTAATTTATCCCACATGCATCATGGGAATTGTTCTCCTCTCACTCTCTCATATATAATTGAGGTGAAGGAGGCCCTTTAAGCATGCAATGGAGTGTGATGTAAATCTTGTTGCGAATGAAGCATAGCCAACATTTATTTCTTTTCAGAGATAAGCTACCCCATTCTGCTAGTTTGTGTTCTACATTGTTTTTCTCTCTTATTCATTAATAGTTATTCATTAATAGAATTTGGGTTTCACAATATTTCTGTGATCTCTGTTATATTTTTGTTTTTGTCTCATTTCGTTCTCAGCATAATCCAGATAAGTGGTATCAGAGCAGTCTGCTCCTTGTCATTTCTCAGAGCAGATCCCCGATGAGGGCAGGGTATAGAGATTTGGGTCTCGAGCTAGTTTCACTTGAGGAAAACCTCTCTCACTAGCCCAAGCAACCTCCCATGGCAGAAGAAAAGAGATATGACAGAGAAAGAGATCCTTTCAATATGTTTCTCAAGGAAATTTAATCCCCCCCCCCCCACCCCATAATGTTCAAGACATATGGCCTTGAAGTGACATGGAAAGCAAGTTGAAAATCACAAAAAAATGATCATTGTGCATATTTTTGAATGGGTATATACTCCGTTGTATTTATTTTCATGGAACAACTCTAATGGAGCTTATATCTCATGGACACACAAGGACAAAAATGACCAAGTTTTAAATATTCCATCTGGACATTGAATAATGCGTCAAAACTTGGTCAAGAGGTTCATTTATGAAAACTCCACCACTCCACATAAGGTCCATGGACCTATAAAAAATCATGTGATGCAATTGACAACATGTTGTTTTGATGGCATGATCTAGGTGGATCTCAGTGGCCATCCACCTTTTCCACTGAATCAACATTTCAAGTGTATGGTTTTGATAAACCATGATATTCACCCTTTTGATGGGGAGTGGAATGTAATGCCATCTTCATTTGTTAATTACAAACATCATATAATGATTTCCTAATGGTATTATGTACATGCTTACAACATAGCGTTAATGCATCATATTCCATTAGAACTTTGTAGTTAAGTGTGCTCGGTATAGAGTAGTACTAGTATGGGTGACCACCTGATAAGTCTTAGTGTTTTACATTCCTATGGAATTTTATAAACTTAGACTAATTTATCCCACATGCATCATGGGAATTGTTCTCCTCTCACTCTCTCATATATAATTGAGGTGAAGGAGGCCCTTTAAGCATGCAATGGAGTGTGATGTAAATCTTGTTGTGAATGAAGCATAGCCAACATTTATTTCTTTTCAGAGATAAGCTACCCCATTCTGCTAGTTTGTGTTCTACACTGTTTTTCTCTCTTATTCATTAATAGACTTTGGGTTTCACAATATTTCTGTGATCTCTGCTATATTTTTGTTTTTGTCTCATTTTGTTCTCAGCATAATCTAGATAAGTGGTATCAGAGCAATCTTCTCCTTGTCATTTCTTAGAGCAGGTCCCCGATGAGGTCAGGGTATAGAGATTTGGGTCTCGAGCTAGTTTCACTTGAGGACAACCTCTCTCGCTAGCCCAAGCAACCTCCCATGGCAGAAGAAAAGAGATATGACAGAGAAAGAGATCCTTTCAAGATGTTTCTCAAGGAATCCCTTATGCAATAGAGGAACGATATGATGGACAACGTCGCTCAGATCCTTCGAAGAATATCAATGGAAGAGATCGAGGCATCTTCGACAAGAAACCATTTCGGAGGTGCAACACCCTTCAAGGTACAAGTCAATTTTGATATCCCCTTATTTGAAGGCCAAATAGATGTGAATGCTCTAGAAAAATGGTTGAATCTGCTAGAAGGTTATTACTCCGTCCAAAATTTCTTCGACATTGAAAAGATGACCTTTGTGCTCCTTAAATCATTTCCCCATGTCAGATATCAGTGGGAAGATTATTGGGATAGGTACACCACGAATGAATATACACCATTTAGGAGAGAACCCACTTGAACGACCTTTGTAGATTCCCTAAAGGAGGAGTTCTACCCTGTCAGAAACTATGATGACCAATACATGAGATGGATGACTCTCGGTCAACAAAAAGAGATCATACGGTGGAAGAGTACACTAACATCTTTCATACCTTGCACTCAAACATGGCTATCAAAGACTCTGAGTGACATCTAGTTTTGAAGTATCGCAATGGTCTACACATGTACATCCAAACATAGATGGATTTCTTGGACATCTCCTCACTAGGAGCTTCTTATCAATATGCAGTCAAATTGAGTAGAAATTCAAGCAATGGAATAAGCGGGAGTTTGGGTTTGAAAATACACCACAACATAATCATGGCAAAGGAAAACCTAACTCACAGAATGAAGGACATAGCAAGGAAGATCAAACTCAAGAGATCCAGTCCAAGACACAGGAAAAGAAGGATAACGGGAAGTCTAAGAAAAACACCGAAAAGTGGTGTGAGTTCTACAACAACCCCTGGCACAACACCGATGAATGTCTCTCAAAACAATCATTGGTGGACGAGCTCAAAGAAAAAGAATCAGAACCTAAATTAGACTCTGATTCAAAGAAAAATACAGGGAAACATATCATCGATGCAGAACCCATTGCTACCATCGCAGCCACAACAATAGAACCAAAATAATCAAAGGAGATTTAGGAGGGGGAGCACCTCTTCCACTCACATATGTGGGTAAAGGGGACCCCACTACATTTAATTGTTGACAATGGGAGTCAGAAGAACTTGATCTCAACCGAGGTTGTTAAGAGAATATCATGAAACCATATATGTTTAATGGATGCAATACCTCCAACAGGTTAATGACATCCTTCCACGGGAAAAGTAAAAGCAAGACATATACTTCAACAAGGTAAGAAACTCACCAAGGTTCATATTCAACATAAGTTTCCCCATCTTCCAAGGGAACTAGACGCAATGTGGACCATTGCTTCCTAAGGGGGGATGAATGATCAAGGTGGATCTCAGTGGCCATCCACCTTTTCCACTAAATTAAGTTTTCAAGTTTATGGTTTTGATAAACCATGATATTCACTCTTTTGATGGGGAGTGGAATGTAATGCCATCTTCATTTGATAATTACAAATATCATGTAATGATTTCCTAATGGTCTTATGTACATTCTTACAACATAGAGTTAATGCATTAGATTCTATTAGAACTTCATAGTTAAGCGCACTTGGGATAGAGTAGTACTAAGACGAGTGACCGCCTGTAAAGTCTTAGTGTTTTACACGCCTATGACATTTTATAAACTTAGACTAATTTATCCCACATGCATCATGGTAATTTTTCTCCTCTCACTCTCTCATATATAATTGAGTTAAAGGAGGCCCTTTAAGCATGCAATGGAGTGTGATGTAAAGCTTGTTGTGAATGACGCGTAGCCAACATTTATTTCTTTTTAGAGATAAGCTACCCAATTTATATAGTGCACATTGCAATAGAACATGAAAGTTTTAAATTTCTTAAAACTCATCCATTACACCTTGTTCATTATGTATGATCCATGGACCTACCCAATCCATAATACAAAAATAATGAAACATCATTTTGATGTATTTTTATTCTTTTCCCTTGTGAGCATTTGGAGCATGTCCATGAAGTAACCTAGCGAGTGTGCTACAATTCATGAAGACATGGTGTATTTGTTTGATGGGTTATCTACTATATTGAATTTGTCTTCATAAAATAGTAATTATGGTGCTCTTTTCCATGTAACTTGTTTGCATACAAGTTCATAGGCAAATGATCTTAGAGGAGGCCATTTGCATAGTGAACAATGCATAATAATCTCACCCAAAGATCAATTTCTAAAAATTCCTCTATTATACCTCATTCATTGCATAAGTTCCATGGACCCACCAAATATTACATGATAAAACTAATTTCATGTCATTTATATGCATAATTAGTGGTATGCTTTCTCGGAATAACAACAATGAAAAAATGGAGACATGACAAAACGAGAAAATGAAAAAAATTGAGAAAAGCAATACTATGATTAAAAAAAATAATAAGAATGACAAAATGAAATAATGTTTTTATAACATTATCTATGATATTGAAAATAACATTTTTTTTTTATAAATGTGGGTTGGTGGTATCTAAAGACATAGGGAATCTTCTTGATTATACATTAGATTTTGTTTGTAACAAAGGAAAGAAAAAGACTAATGTTAGAATTTCAATGCAAAATGGTTTGAAATAACAATGTATAGACATATCGAATGTACTCATTAAGAGAAATCGACCTACACATAACAACATTACAGAATCAAATAATGTTTTGCCTATCAACTTACCTTTGAACTCACATGTCAAGTGATCTATCACCTAATTCAAATAAGACATGGTTCATTCAAGTAAACTAGTTGGATCATCTTCGTTGTTGATGGCCTCCATTAATTTATCATGCTTCAAATGAGGTATGAAGTAGCACACATTTGTCAAGTTTTTTCTAAGAATGTATGTTACTATATGTTAATACCGATGATTAAGTTTGTAAAGTGGTATATAATAACACTTGGTCTATATTCTTGAAACACACATGTTTCCTTATTTTTTTACATCATAAATAGTGGCAAGTATTCACCTTGAACAACCATAAAAATAATTGAAAACCTATTTTTTTCACCATTATTTATCAATTCACTAAGGATTTTCTTCTCCTTTACTCGACATGTCAACCAATAATCAATACCTCATTCATTAATTTTTTTTTGGGGAAACCATTACATATATGCGATGTGAAAAATGAAATTGATAGTACACGACATTTGTTAAAAATGGAGAAGCATTGAAATGGAAATAAATTCAACTATAGAGATTTGTAATAAAACCCCATTTACAACATATATGGGTACACGATTTGATATATAATCCTAATATGTCGAATTCATGATTTGACCTTCTTTATTGGAGTTAATTCAACAAACATACACTGATCAATGCTAAATAAACTTGATCCCATGTATCAAACCAGCCTATTGATTCACATTCATCCCATTCATCATTGATGTATGGACCATAGAGGTAAGCCATTTTATCATCCATATTTAAAATACAATGTTGGTTGATATTTTAACTGAATGGAATTAGTGAGTGTACTTCGTTGTATTATAGTACTATGTGCGTGACCAATCTACATTTGTCAACTCCCAAAATAATCTCCGCATATTCAATTTTCATTATTGATTCCTCTACTCTTCTTGATCCCTCTCCCATTACTAACATACAACATTAGAATATATTCTATGAATATTAAAGGTAACCTATTTTTGTAAAATTTAACTCCTCCCTATGCAAATAAATTTTCACACACGCACTAGCACCATCACCTCTCCTCTTACATTCCTAGTCTCAAAATAGTTACAAATATGCGGTACCCTCTATTTTCTATGCAACAAATAAAATAACTCAAATAGATGATAATTTTTTTATTTCACCTACACAACCATCCAAACAAATCCAATTTCTATGCATTTGTGTATCCGTCTTCATCAAGTGATCAAAAAATACCTAAAAACAATGTCTTACCAAATGAATTTCATAATTTTAATCATCATATGGTACTCCCTCTATATTAACCACATTTATTAAATAATCTTTTTTCTGAAATGATTGTATGTAGCATGGATCACTATTCTAACAAACTATAAATGATAATACTATCTTTGATATGATTTTGAAATAAGAGGGTGTACTTATCCAATGGAGTGGAATGTAATTCCATCTTCATTTGACAATTACAAATACCGAATACACAATAGATCCACAAAGTAAGATAGAAGAAACCACATTTTATTATTACCAAACCCTTGAGGTAGGGAAACACCATACAATGGATCATATTATGGAAGGGATCCTCTCTTGTTCACTTGCCTCTTCGAGGGGGCATCTGCCTATTGAGCTACAACTCACAATACAATACTTCTCTTCATATCCCATTACATTGCTTGAACCCCTTTATATAGTGCTACCATCACCTAAGAACATTCTAGAGGAGGAATATTCTAGAAGTAGAACCTTCTAAGAAGTCCTCTCACATTTATTATATATAACTATCATAGTGGGTCTTATTTAATAATATAGTGGACCTAGTCTACCTTACATTGAATGGTCTCCACTATTATCATTATGGGCCCTCTGGGCCCCCCCACTACCTCTTTCGCTACCTAACATATTTTGAATTTCTCACCCTTCCCTTGAGACGTATGAAAATGATTAACATATTGTCATTGATTCATTACTTCAATCCTGTGATGTCATAGACTCACACCTTTGTAGAAAAAAATAAAGCATAAGTGATCTATATAATAATAAATCACCAAGTCAAATCAAATTGTTAATGACACATAACTAACTTGGGATGACACCAAATAAATCTTCTTGTTTATCATTTTGTAGTTTATAAATGACATATTTTATTATGTGTATGTAAGCTACCCTCATCCCAAATTCACACTTCTCTCTCATATATTAACTCTCTCCATAATGCCATCCCACCACACATGATTAAAGTACCATATAAATAAGTCTTTGCATAATATGTATGTTTGTTAGGATTTTGAGGAAAACAATGTATTCTTGATAAGCCTTCTACATATGATGGAATTGATGAATTATTTTGATAATGTTAGTAATAGTGTAACCACCCTCTTTCATAGGAGGGTTCTACATGCCTTGCATAAAAAATCTTTAAGAATTTAAGCAACACAACTCAGATCCAATATAATATAATTTAATCAATTATAAAATTAGTAAGAGTAACCATCTAACAATGTTAACAATTTAATAATAAATAGTACCGACATGATTATAGTAAAAAAAACTCATCAACAACAACAACATAGTAGTGGAAATATATCATAAATTACATGTATTCTCTCATTTTGACGATGACCATCCATTGGTCCAAACCAATCTTCAAGATTGGAATTGTCAATTAAGGGTCAAATCATATCCAAGGGTCAATTTTCCACCCAACCGATGTAGTCACCTAAACCAAGTGGTCCCCCCACCCAAGTAGGGTTCAATCTTAATGAGGTGAGGAATATAATTCGGGGCAGTCAATAGATGTATCACTCAAGTCACCAAGTAAACGAAGGATCACACATCCAAATATTCAACCATAGTGTGGTGGAGAGACTCCTAGGATTATAGAATCATCATTTCCATATCCTAATGCACACCCCTAGTTAGGACAATATCATACATGATAGTGATGAACCTCTACAAGGATGTTACAACCATGCCCACCCCTGATGCATACCCTTGGTTAGGTAAGTATCATACTAGTAAATGAGATCTCAAGGGCCTAAAATAATAAAAAATTTCCAATATCAATGAGCATCAATGCCCCTAGTTAGACTAGTACACTCCCAACCTCTTTAATCCACATAGAAAAGGATAGAGAAACAATTGTTTTTATCCCCTAACATCACAATATAGACTTAGGTTTTCTTCCTCAAATAAAATAACCTCAATATTCCTTCATTCTTAGCCCCATTACACAAGGATTCCATCCCTTTTCTAACCTCTCAAGGGTGTAACATCTCTCCCCCCAAAATTTCTACTAGCCTTCTCATTCCCCCAACAATATCACACATAGTGAGAAGTTAGGCTTAAGGGAAAAAAAAGGTTCATAAAGTGGGATGAAGGTAATTTATAGCTTTTTCCAATTAGGATTTTTTCCCAAATTAACTTTGGAAGGTATTTTCTCAAGTATTTTTCCCTCCATAAGGCTTCCTAGATACTAATATTAGGTGGTCAACCTCATTTAACATGAACCCCTTTTCCCTTGCATGTGATTCCTAGCCTCCACACACACACACACACACACACACACACACACACACACACACACACACACATGCACACACGTGCACACACACACACACACACACACACATGCACGCACGTGCACACACACACACGCACAGACACACACACACACACACACATAGATATAGGCATTACACACACACACACACACACACACATAGATATAGGCATTACACACACACACACAACGATATATATATATATATTCCACACACACACAAACATTGATATAGTCATATAGGTAATAATCATTACTCAACATTATTACCAAATCACTCATCGAGTGCCATAAAAAAGGGTAACAATGGAAAATCGTTAGGTAACACATATGTCTCAATGCTCAATAGTAAGTAAATATCAATGCAATTAATCAACAAGGGGATACCAAGTCCAAAACATCATCTCCCAACAAACATTATAAGGTTCATAATAGAAAACAATTCTAACCAACATCAACATGACAATTTCCAAGCACTAGGGGTGTCACAATGCCCCCCTTAAAAAGGGATACAACTGCAAAGCCAAGTCATCACTAAATAAATAAGGATAAATATTTCTGATTTATGATTCTAATTCCCAGCTGTCATGTTCCTCTAGATAGTGTCTCCTATGGACCTTGACCCACTCTATAACTCTATTTCGTAGGTGTTTATTGTTTAGTATTGATAATCATCAAGAACTTGGTGAGAAACTCCCTTGTTTCCTTCATCTATATAACATCAAAATACAACTTGTGATTGGTGTTAGGCACGCATTTCTTAAGAAACAATATATGGAAAACATAATGAATCATCACAAGTAGTGGCAATGCCAATTTCTAATTAATGACACCCATTTGCGCCAAAATATAAAAAGTTCCACAATATCCTGGTGTCAACTTCTTCCATCTTCCTAGGCGTAACAAACTCCTTTTTCCCCTAAATCTAAGGAAAACCTTTTCTTTGAGTTTGAACCTTTTTTCATATCTCTTTTTATCTGTGTATCTCTTGATCTTACTATCCTAGGTAGTATTTATATTTTGTTGCACTCATTTCACTATGTTCTCTATTTCTTCAAGGGTGTCACTTTCTGGAGTCAATGGTGCTTTTGGTTATCCCAAATAAATGGGGAATTGCACTTCCATCTGTATAAGGCTTCAAATAGACTCTTCTTGAGAGAATGATGGTATCCATTATTATAGGAAAATTTCACTAAGGGAATGTAGTCTTGATAACTCCTTGGTTGATTCATTACATACATTATGAGAATATATTCCAAACTTCTGTTGACCCTTTCCATCTAAACATATGTCTCTTTGTGGTAGGATTTACTGAAAATTAGCTTTGTGCGTAGCTTATGAAATAAATGTTAGGTAGCTAGAGAGGTAGTGGAGGTCATTGAATGTAAGGTGGACTAGGTCCACTATATTATTAAATAAGGCCCACTATGGTAGTTAGATATAATAAATGTAAGATGACTTCTTAGAAGGTTATTCTTCTAGAATATTCCTCCTCTGGAATGCTCTTAGGTGATGTTAGCACTATATAAAGCGGTTAAAACAATGTAATGGGATATGAAGAGAAGTATGGTAGCTCAATAGGAGGAATCCCCCTTGAAGAGGCAAGTGAACAGGAGAGGATTCCTTCCATAATAGGATCCATTGTATGATGTTTCCCTACATCAAGGGTTTGATATAATAACGTGGTGGTTTTCTATATTGTTTCATATATCTTGTGTGGTGATTGTATTCATATATCTTTGGTACTATTGTGGTATTTTGTATTCAGGTCTTTGGAACTTAACAATAAACTTTTCCAAAACTTAGAGGTAAAATTTGTGTCGAGGTCGGTCACAATTAGCTTCACCACACTGTGCAACCTTACCACTTCTTAAATAAAAATTTGAGCAATATCGCATCTTTGATGAGTAGTCTTGACTAAAATAAAATAGGATATATTTCTCAAATGGTTAAATACTATCAATATTGAGTCATTTCCCTTTGAAGTACTTGGTATATAGAGATGAAATCCATGGACATTTCTTTTCACTTCCAAGATGGTATGTTTAGGGGATTTGAATTTTTGGCTGGATGTTGATGACCAAAAATTATCTGTTGGAACTCCAAGGATTTGGTTACATATGTGCAACATATAATTTAAGTCTTGACCAATAGTATAATTTATTTATAATTTGGTATGTCCTTTGATATCCTAGGTGTCTAGTATTGGGGGCATCATGTGCTTCATGAAATACTATCCTTCTTAGATCCTTGTGGTCTAGCACATAAGTCTAATTCCCCCATAATAACACCCCATATTTAGCTAGATGATAGTAATCTTACTCCCTAAGTTTTTTCTCAATCCAATCATTCCTCCTAAAAATTTCTTGGCATAACTCTTGCTACCACTTATCTTCCTTGGATCACATCCCAATCATTGTTCTCAAACCTAAATGATCTTTGGAAATTGCACCTATGTGTCATATTTAGGTCGAAGCATTTGTTACTAGATTCTCTTTCCATTTTATGTGCAGTATGTCATCGTCATAATTTATTATAAATTATACCCAAAATAACTACGTAACATTCAATTGATGTTGAGTCTATAGATACCTCAAACTTTCATGATCTATCTGCATTCTAATTTCTCACAAATTACGTAATTCCTCAATGATTTTAGAGTGCATACTATTGCAAGGAGATCCAAGTCATGCATTGGGTATTTATTCTCATGAATGTTCAACTTTCATGATTCATAGTTGACTACACTCTCTTCTTACACAAGAAATCCTTCAATTCCTTTGCCACTAGCATTGGTGCATACCAATAAGTCCTTTATCGAATTCAATGAGTATCCACATAGGTTTCGTCATGAGAAATATCTTAAGCTATTGAAATATTTCCTCTTGTATGGTTTTATAGAGTAATTTAACTCCTTTCCATCATATCTTCAATAAAGGGCCTATAATATTTGAGAAGCTTCTGATAAACCTATGATAGTAGACAACTAATTCCATAAAACCTGTAACTTCTATTGAATTCTTTTGGGTTTTCCAAATAGATATAGCTTTTGAATTCTTGTGGTACACCTTCATTCCTTCCTCATATATGATATTCCCAAGATACTAGATCTCCTTCTTAAAGAATTCACACTTACTTAGCTTAGGATATGATTGGTGCTCACATAGATTTTGCAACACTACACCAAGATTCTCTTGGTGCTCCATATAATTCATAGAATAGACTAGAATGTCATCAATACATAACAACACAAACCTATCCTGATGCTTTTGGAATACATCATTCCTTAACCCCATGAATACTGAAGGGGAGTTTGTCAATCCAAGGTAAAATAGGAACTCATAATTCCCATATCAAGTCCTAAAAGTAGTCTTTGATATGCCACCTTTTTTTACTCTTATCTAATTATATCTAAATCTTAAGTTCAATTTTGGATAATACCCTTTCCCATTTGAGCTAATCAAACAAGTCAACAATCCAAGGTAGGGGATATTTGTTCTTGATTTTTATCTTATTTAGCATCATGTAATAAATGCACATTCATAAGGTTCCATCCTTCTTCTTAACTAACACAAGAGATCCAAAAGGCCTAAGCACTTGGGTTTATGAAATTGTTTACTTGAAATTATTGTAATTGCAAGCTCACCCATATTGTTTCTCCCCAATTTGTAAGGTGCCTTGAATATTGGAGTGGCCCTGGTTATCGGTTCTATCTTAAAATTCACCTCTTGGGTTGGTGGAAACCATGGTAATTCAGTGGGGAATACATCTAGAATTTTCTTTATTATGGGTACTTGTTCTACTTCCATACTTATTCATTTTATGGCCTTAGTGATATGGATAAGATACCACTCTTTCCCCTAGTTTGGAATTATGGATTGTCTGCATATCAAAGAATGAGCATCATACCTCTTTCTCCTCATAATGTTGACCCATACCCTTGGACTCTTAACAATTCACTTTTTTTTTTTATGGTTGGTTATGTTGAACTATTTACCACTTTTTTATTGTCCTCTCATCTCCCCCATGATCAATAGACCATCTAAATTCTAGTTCACCATTCATTTAGTCTCCAAGGAGAGCCACCCAAGGGCCCCCCTCCCTATTTGCATTCACCACTCTAGCCACATATGGTAGAGTAACCTGGTCACATGTTTAGGGAACCCATCTCCTTGTCTGTAATGTATCCATTTTTATACTCTTTTATTCATTAATAGTTGAAAAAAGAATCAAATAATCATTTTTTAATAAGGAAAACATCAATACTCGTACCATATCATCCAATATAATCTTTTTCAAACCCGACAATAGTCCTTGTCTCCCTTGGTCAGAGCATTCACATTGAGTCACATGTGCCTCCAATATATCTAGCTACCCAAAGAACCTCTTCTATCCCAATATCCATCATTGTGACCCAAAGTTTCCCTCATTAGCTATATTTTCATTGCCTCCGCTTGTCCTCGGTTCCATTTTGGCATACACTTAGCATATCCGATAGTCCCCATGATGTCATATCATCTTATGTCTAGTTGGTTTTTGACTACCTCCATTATCAATATTCATTTGTGCTTCACCCAAGAGAAGTATTGATTCACATCCTGAGTGGCTACCTCGTCCATAGTTATCAATGTCCTTCCCCATTAAAATTTGGTACCTACTTTATCTTTAGTTTATTTCAAGGGACCTTCCATCCTTTGATTTCACATCTTCATTATTGCCGACACTAACTCATGTTTTCTAGGAATGTTGTTGTATCTTGGTTCCCATTCCCATTATTTATGGTGAACCTTGGACTGGACAGAGAGATTCATTATTTCTCTCTACTTTAGTTTCCCCCCTTGATGTTCGATGTCAGATGATTATCACATCAAGATGGGTCATACATTGCGACAATTTCAACTTCCAGTTCCAGTTAAATACCCCTAATATTGCATGACTATCATTTCCCTCAGGCAAGAGAACTTGTCATATTTTATCCCCACAAGTTCTAAGCTCCCCTCTCACAAGAGTAGTCTATTATTACCAGTGCCCCTGAGGGTGATGCATATTTCTACATCACATATTCTCTAGTTACAACATTATTTACTATCTTCACCATACAGATGGTTCATCATGTTCAAACATGAGATCAAAGAACACATTTATGCTATTGTAATGTATTTTGATAATTTCATGAGCATGGGAATGCCTTCCTTGTTAGTATTAAGAGATCATTTGCACATGTATGTTTGGTTATTTTTAGGTGGGTTTCGTCACTTCTTTGTGGCAAGTCCTTTCTTCTTGGTTAAATATCTTTCTCTCTCTCTATCTCTAAGCATCCTTTTCAGGTTACAAACATATGAGACAAAAAACAATGATGTATTTCAACTATATAATAGCTCCTAACCTCACACATCAGGGGGCAATTGTTATCACCTTAATTTCATTCACAATAGAAATTCAGGCTATTTTCTAAAGACATCATAAATTGGAAAGAATAAAACATAATAAGTCTACCTCATGGATACTTTAGATCACCTCAAAAGAGTTTGGAAAAAACATTATAAAGTGGGTTTTCATACACTTGTGCGACCTCCCTCACTAACACTTGCGTGACTTTTGTGGATTTTTCTTCAAAAGATGTGCAAGTCTGCTCACACGTGTGAGCATAACCTCCTTGGCATAGTTAAGGATTGAGGCATAGCCCAAGTACCTAGTTTGATGTACATGTGAATTTTGATCTCCCATTCTATTAATGAAGAGTACTTTGGCCTTCCAAAGTCCCTTTCAAGCATTGGTATCTCCATTTTTAAATGAAGATCTTTCACAATGGCACTGTTTGATTAAGGAGAAGGGGGGTGAATCAATAATAGAGCAATTTAATCCTTTTTCACCATAAAATGCAAGTGTTATACCAATGTAGCATTATCATCCAATAGTTGCAGAGTAAATAAACAATGAACAAATGAGCAATCACACACATACACAGTACACCAATGTTTTACGTGGAAACCCAAAGCGGGAGAAAACAACAAAATGTTTTTTCTTATATGTCTTTAAGAATTACATTCATTGGAAGCACCAAATTCCTTTGTTTTCCAACTGCAACTGGAAGGAGGCTCCAACCCCCTATTTTCTCAGGATACAGCTTGCATGAAACTCCAACTCCCCAATTCTCTGGCTACAACCCCCTAGTTTCTCAGGCTACAACCTAAGGGAAGCTCTAACTCCCCAATTCTTTGGCTACAACCAAAAGGAGGCTAAAACCCCCTATGTTCTCCGGCTACAACTGGAAGGTGACTACAACCACTTGTCCTTGCCCCGTCCAACTTCCCTAACGTAGAATTAGAATTATGGAACCACTGTCACACTATCACTGTGAGATATACTACTGTAAACTTGTACCAATCAACCTGTAATCAACCTGTACCAATAACCCATGCCAACATGTACCATACATCAACCTGTACCTCGAACTGTATCATAAACAAATGCATCAACCATGCACCAAACCTATACAAATAACCTGTCACAATAACCTGTCCAAACAACCTGTAATCAACATGTACCCTAAACAAGTGCATCAACCATGCACCGACCCGTACCTCAACCTTTTTCTTCTTGTAGCGTTCTATTGCCATGATTTTTTTGCCATGTTTTTTCTGCTGCGGTTTTTCTGACACGATTTCCTTGATGCGGTTTTTCTTCCGCACTTTTCCTACCGTACTGATTTTCCTTCCACACTTTTTTTTCCGCACTTTTCCTACCACGATTTTCCTGCCACACTTTTTCTGCCACACTTTTCCTGTTTCACTTTTTCTTCCGTAGTTTTCCTGCCGCACTTTTTCTGTCACACTTTTCCTGCCGTGATTTTTCTACCGCACTTTTCTTGCCACACTTTTTCTACTGCACTTTTCTCTATCAATAATACCTACCCAAATAACCTTTCACAAAATAGATTTTCAATGATATTCAATAGGTGATTAAATGAGAGACCTTTTCCTCTTATTTATACTTTCATGTAGCTTCCTCAAGGGGTTACCTTCTAACCATCTTAACCCACTTTCCTTATTTTAGGGCTAACCCACTTCTAATCACTTGTCCACTTGGTAATTTCTCCATTAAATTTATTATTTAAATAATTTCTTTTGTATCCACTTTGACTTATAGTACACTCATGACTTCACTTTATTATTTACCTTCTAACCATCTTAAACCACTTTCCTTATTTTAGGGCTAACCCACTTCTAACCACTTGTCCACTTAGTAATTTCTCCATTAAATTTATTATTTAAATAATTTCTTTTGTATCCACTTTGACTATTTTGACCTTTTGGGGCTTCTAGATAACTCATGAGGGTTCTTCAACTTCACACGGCCATAACTCTCTAACTGTGAGGAGTTATGTGACGTTCCACATACCACCGGAAATTGCATGACATGTACCATCCATCTAGAATAGTCTTACCTTCAAATATATTAAAACTCGTACCATTATACATCAAACAAACTTGGGCCCATTACCCAAACCTTTGTGCTACCGGAATTCGCTACCAAAATTTCTTCAAGGGTTGACATCAATGACAACCAACCCAAACAATCAACATGAACTAGTTCTTCATGGAGCTCAAAATTTACCTATAAATGGAATCCATGGGGAAACATTTTAAGAAGAGAAGAATTACAAGGTTATGTTTTAGGAATGAGATTGGAGATCATCTATCTTTCTCTCTCATCTCTATTGTTCATCACCCACATGTGTGTTTGAGTTCTTTCCTCAAAGAACAAAGACTTCTTCATTCACCATTGTTATAAAGGGATTTCAAGAAGAAAAAATATCCATTCCAAGAACAATGTTGGAGCTCATTTGCATGCCATTTTCCCTAGGTGTTGTTACTCATATCTATGCCTTTCCATTGGACTAATATATCAATATTGTTGTTTCCCTCCATATTTTTATTTGAATGGTTTACTCCTAGCTTAGTTTTTATTTTAAATCTTATACATGCTTCTTTACTTTATTTTTGTTGCAATAATACTCTTGTGTTTGTCTCTTAACTAACCATTGTCTATTGTTTAGATCTTAATCTATCTTAACAAAGGATATTTTGTTCACCCATGCAAAAAAATATATACCAAACAATAGGGAAGTGGATTAATATGTATATATAGTGACAAAAGGGAGGTGGATTGATATGCATGTATAATGTTAATATGTATATATTGTGTTGCTTGCTAGGAAGTTTTCCAAATACAACTTATATCTAAAGGAACATCATGTGGGATGTGAAATTTTAAGGTTAGTTTGGCTAAATGCATATAATATAATAAGTTAGTCAAGTTCCTCTTAAGACAATTCTAAATGCAAAAAAAAAAACTTTTAAATTTACCCATAAAATCAATAATCACACATGTTCATGCTATTGATTATATAAATTTAATTCATCACCACATAGAATATAACATTGACTTTTCATAACTATAAATGAAAAATCATTTTTTAGTCCTTATCTCGCAAGGTTACAAGACAACATTTTGTATGATAAAATATCAATCGGTTGAATTATGGTTCCTTATAATAACCTAGGGAATTACGTTTAATGAAATAATAAAAAAAACATCAATGACCAAACATATTATGCTATAACCATTTTATGTATTTCATAACTATACATCAAGGAAGTTAATATTATGGGAAATAAATATTAAGAAAATTTATCCATATTTAACTCATGCTTGACCTATTTAAGTTACAAATTTTGGCTAGTTTTAACAAAAATGATTTTGTTTTGTAACCTTATATGTAAGTCCAAAAGTATGTTACAAATTATAATCTATAAGACAACATTTTGTATGATAAAATATCAATCGGTTGAATTATGGTTTCTTATAATAACCCAGGGAATTACGTTTAATGAAATAATAAAAAAAACATTAATGACCAAACATATTATGCTATAACCATTTTATGTATTTTATAACTATACATCAAGAAAATTAATATTATGGGAAATAAATATTAAGAAAATTAATCCATATTTAACTCATGCTTGACCTACTTAAGTTACAAATTTTGGCTAGTTTTAACAAAAATGATTTTGTTTTGTATCTTTATATGTAATTCCAAAAGTATGTTACAAATTATAATCTATATATACTAAAGAAAAGCGTTCATTAAATAATTAACTCTATAAGTAAGATACATTATGGAAGAGTGGTAAAACAATTTGTGTGTATATGTGAAATTTCAAAAACCTTATAATAAATTATAACCAATAAAAAAAATTGGCAAAAGACAAACACTCATTAAATAATTAGCTTAATCAAATAAAGTACATGATAAAAAAAATTTGGTAATAAATTATAATTAATATTTTTTTTTTTTAAAACAAACACCCATTAAATAATTAGCTTAATAAAATAAGATACATAGTTAAAAAAAAGGTAAATTATTATATGTATGTTCCAAAATTATGTGATAAATTTTAACCCAAAAAAATCTTTAAATAAAGACAAGCATCCATTAAATAATTAACTCAAATAAGATATATGATAAAATAATGATACAATATTATGTTTTTTATATTATTTTCAACTATATTATCGTTAATATTTTTAAATTTAAATATTTATTGAAATATCAAAACAACAATTATAAGTATACAAATAATAAATTTGATAAAAATATTGAAATTTCTTCATTTAAGTAAAAATATAATACATAATATTGAAAACTCTAATATAATACATAATATTGAAAAATCTTCATTTAGGTAAAAATACATAGACTATATTATTGTAATGTGTTATCAAAGTGACAAAAAAATTTGACTATTCGGTTTCTCTTCAATCTCTCGACAATGCTACAAAGTTTAACACCCCGAAATTTATATAAATTAATTTAACTTAATCGACAATGCTGCAGAGTTTAACACCCCGAAATTTATATAAAATAATTTAACTTAAAGAAACCTTTAACATTTTGCCATTTATCATTATAATATAAACCAAGTGTTATTTTCCAACGCTTTATACTTTGATATATGGTCTTATAAAAAGAACCATGATTCTTATGTATGTTAGGAAGTCACATCAATAATATAATATCTATCTTCTAGTGATTTAAACGTAGTAAATCACTCATAGAGTTCAAAATATGTAGTAAACAACTCATGTGATGGAGGACTATAAAGCCATCATAGTTGCACATTGAACATAGGGTGTATACCAACGTATGGTGGTAGATTAAGATAAAAACATATTGTTGGTACATTCTTTTGTTATGGTGTATGCACCCACATCATTGTGTGTAGTTTGCAGTGTCGGACTTCCAAGTACTACTTCTTAAGTGCCAAACTTTATGACCGATAAAGAAAGATTGAAGAAATATATATTTATCATGGTGTGCTTGAACCTATATGAAATCCTAGAATTGACACTATAACTTTTTATATCTACTCTATCTAGTCTTTTTTCTGTGTTGATGTAGTAGCATATGTAGATCAACACCAAATAGGAAATGTAGAATGGTAGTAAAGATTTGAAATTTGGAGTCAACTTGAAAATGATTACATCTTATATTCGATTATGGTTGGGTTGAGTTGTGATTGTGTTTGACTTATCTCATTGCACATGAACATTGTTTTTGTTAACAATTTTTCATTTTTCATTGATATATGGAAAAAAGGTTGCATCTAGTATACTCTAGATTTTAGAGTGTTTTTAGAAGTTTTTTTTTTTAAATATAGGATAATAATTAGAAACAATTGGGGTTGGAAAACCAAAACTAATTCATATGTGCAAAAATAATTGATCTTTTGTATTCTTGATATTCTCAATGTTCTTATAGGGCGCAAGATTTGATTTTGGAAAACAATTAAACATTAACACATGTTATCATGACTATGGTGGATTGTAGATAGGCCTAGTGGAAATTATAGATAGACACCCATGGGTATCGAGGAATGGAAAATTAGGACATGCAGAGGCATTGCTTCATATTTGTTAGTTATAAGTTGGCACAATCAATGCAAGCCTTGATATACTTCTCCACATTTGGACAAGGTTAGGCTAGTAGAAGTCCCTTTAAAGAATAACTAAGAATTGTTTGATGTCAAAATAAAAAATGGACATGAAGTCTTGCATTCTCATATTAGATTACCTTAATGATCATGTTGGTACACACAATTTTTCGATCACAAGGTTGTCCCATAGGTAAAATCCTATGTTGGGTTTTCTTGAGATGAGACTTGTATGAATTTGCACAAATGAAAGATTTCTTATGTATTATTATTAAAATATCTAATATTGTTACATTTCTGCTCATTAGTGGTTGACTAAAATAATTTGTTGCATAATTTGTTGATCTATTCTTATGTTTTTACACTAAGTGAAAATGTTAACCATCCACTTTAGTTGACATTTTTCTCCACAAATTTATTTTCCTTTTCATAAATTGCAACTGCACAAGTATAATAGGGCTTCCATAGGGAAAATATCTTAACCTAATATGTCCTTTATATAAGCACTCTTAAATTTGTCACTTTATTTCCTCATTCTCTAGGATGGATTTTCAATACAAGGGTTAATTAAGTAACAAATCTCCATGAACTAAGTTACTGATGGAATTTCAGACTTGATAGAGTATAGGGATATTGGATATAATCTTGAATATGTTGATGCAATCATTTATAATAATGTTGAGTTTCTTATGTTTTTCAATATGCACAATGAAAGATACTTATCTACACCATAATCATTTTCATGACTTGTTGCTAAAAGGTCAAAACAAAAAAGTTGTGCAGGATTAATCAATTTGTGACATTGTTTTGTGAAAATAAGATAAACGTTAAAATTACATATTAACTTAGAAAATTTGAAGAGTTTGACTTTGATATTAATGACAATTCTCTAAGGTCTTGAGTTGTATACATCATAATCCTCCCACGTGAATGGACTTATAGGAAATATGCCACACATTTCTAGAGTACATTGGAAGTTGTTACACACCTAAGTGTCGCACTAACAAATGTCACACTTAAGTGTCATAAGTGTCACAATTGTTATACACCTAAGTGTCGCATTATCACATATCAAACCTAAGTGTCAAACTTAAGTTTCACATTTGACCAAGTGTCGTACTTAACTATTACAATTTAGTCACCATGAAAAAGTGTATGTCATAATTCCTAGACACGTTGAAGAAGAAACCTATCAGTTGGAGGTCGAAATACTACCTTTTTCCTTGAGATTTTGGCCTTGTTTGAGCTTCATCGCCCCCCTTCCCATATACAAGGAGGGATAAACCTTGATCATAGCTCCCCAAGACACTTAGAGGGAGAAATAATATCACCCTATGCTCAATTATGGGGACGGTGAAGTAGTTACAACCATTATGCATTGTTTTGTGAGGTTGTTTCCAGGATATTTCAATCGGTTAAGGGATTAGTTCGAGCTACCTCTTATTAAAGGAAAGGTCATTCTTGTTGGTTCAACCAAATCCTCATTTGACCACTTCCTCTCCTCAAAACTATCATATGGTTTTGATGCCTCAATGCCTATATAATGGAGGCCATACTTGAGTGAAAGGGGGAGAGAACTTAGAGCATCATACCTAAGATTTTGTGACATTCAAGGGGATGGAAAGGAGAGCTTGGAGTAGATGCTGCAACATCAAGATTAAGATTGTAAGTGCTTCACTATTGATTTGTTTCCATTAATATATAACTTGGCATATTCCCTTCATGCCTATGTGTTCACTATATGCATGTCTTTTGTTGTCTAACTCAACATATATAGACATGTTCTACTTGAAAATATATCATAGGAGAAGAAGGTATTGTTGTGTTCTTTACTTGACTTCTCTTGGAGCTTGGACATCAAGATCAAGGGTTGGAGCAGCAAGGACAACCGACAAAAAATAAGTAAGTCTTCTATCCTTCTCTTCTTATTCTGATTGTTGGCATAGAGAGTAGATCTAGGGGGAAAGTAATTACCATTTTTTTCTATTTGTCTTGGATCAAATGGGTCTTAATCCAAGGGGGGTTTTACCTATCCAAGGGGAAATTTTTCCAGAATAGAAATTGGTGACTCCACTCGGGAAGTTCTCTTTGATATTTCCTTAGTGTTTTCTAGCCCTTTTAAGTTTTGATTGTTAATTGATCTTGTTGAGTTGGATGTATTTTATTTTATTTCTCCCCTTGCCTCATCATCATTGGGAATTTTAATGAGTCAAGCACCTAATCATTTCTCAGATATAGGAAAAATTTGTGTTTTTTCATCACTTTCAGGACTTTATCCCTCCCCTATAAGGGCATATAGGGCAATAATACCCTGATTATCACTCCCTAGTAGTGTATTAGGGAGAAATGAAACCATGATTCTAGATCCCCCTCAATGTATTGGGGAGCAATGAAACCTTGATTATCGCTCTATTTACATTATTATAGGAGAAATAATCGTTGTTCTGGGTGTATTTGAAGCTCATTTTTCCTACTTTCTATCAGTACTTTGTCTCAAAACTTTACATAAGAATCCTCCATGCATGATTGTGACTTTGATTGATTGAAGCTCAATGATTATCATATTTTTCTTGCCTCTTTTGAGTTTACAATTCCTTCAAATTATGAAATGTACACTGCCCTAGGTTAACTTGATCCTTTGGCAAAGTCTATTCCATAAGTAGTTTGATCCTCATCAGTTGTAGGTATTCGAACTTATGTTACATTGATTCCAAGAAATTCTGAGTTTTTTACTGGTTTTCTTTTGGAGTCCTTTTCATTGATTTATGATTGCATATGTTGCATTAAGTCTTGTTTTTGAGTTTCTCATTCTTCTATTCTTGGGAAAACTTATGATCCCTTGAGTGTAATCTTGAGCTCTTTTGGACTTGTTGTAACTTTGCATTTCTCTTTTATCTTTGCTACTTGAATTTTGAGGTTTCATAAAGTGGTTTTCCTTTACATTGCATTTTGGATTCTTGTTTGAACAAGTCTTGAAAGTGTCCTTGTGTTTGGATTCTTTTAGCCTAGTTGAGTGCTTGTTTTCTTCATCTTCTTTATATTTGGAATCTTTTGTGATTGTCATTGAGTTCTTTCATTGTGATTGAAAGAGAACACAAAGAAGAGTCTCCTTTGAGTTTTCATGTAATTTGAAAAGAAGAAAACAAAAGTTTTGCATGCTACTTTCATAGGTGGAGTGTTTTGGTACATGTTTTAAAGAGAAAGTTGCATGGTATTGGACATTTATTTGGGTTGAGAAGAAAAAGGACTCTCCTTTCCTTAGATAGAATTCATTGAAACAAAATATTTCCATTTCATTCTTTCTGCGTGGTTTTGGAGTCAAGTCATAACACCATCAATTTCACTTCCTCTTACCCTATTGAGTAACAAACAACCATTAAAAGGAACGAGACACATATTTTAAAATCAATTAGACTTTTTTCTTTGATAGCAAACCAACAAGTCTAGGATTTTAGAGCCTTGATAGTAGAGTGGAGATTTAATTATTCAAGGCCATAGGAATGAAACTAGAGAATAATAGAGAGTGTAAAATATTGTAGTAACAATTAACGTTAGTAAGGAAAGCTCCTCTCACATAAGAGTCAAACAGGAGGTCAAGCGAAGTGATGGGTTGAGATTTACCCTCTTTCGTTCACCTAGTGGGATTGTTGCAAGTTTGGGGCTTTGAAGAGTGACAAGTCCTCGGGGTGGCACCCCTTCTTCTTAGTTTTTGGGATGTGGATTTATGTTCGGTATTCCTAGGCCCATTTTCTAGTCTTGAATGTCGACTCTACCCCTCCGATCATTCATTGTGAATTGGTAAACATAATAAACTCTCTTAGGATTCCAAACAGATGACTGCAAGAGAGATTCCTTCTACAAAGGAGGTTCCTTGTGGTATCCGTGATAGACATTCAATCTATGCTTCAACAAACCAGGAGGGTATTTTCCTACGTGCTCTTAATTACACCTTGGGGAATTGTTGCATGAAGGTTATTGTAACTGTTTCTCATTTCTTCGTTGATGACCTCATCTCCCGTCTCCGGAAGATCCTTAATTCCTTTCTCCCTATCATAAGGTATTTTTTTGATTTCTCTTCTCTTGTAGGGACTTTAGTAGTGTGTGCTCTTTGAATTTTAGTAGACCCTAGGTTGAATCAATGTCCATGGAATCAATTCCCGAGGCCACCAACCCAAGGACCTTATGATTTTCCTTGATTTAGAAACGATGTTCCTCCCTACATCACTACATTGACTCTTCCAAGTTTCATTATGGGGTTACCAGTATGGTTGTTTTTCACTCTTGGTCCTGGATGCCTTTGCTTCTCCCTAAGAAATATCTCCACCACAATAACATCAACCTCATGTTGACCCTTTTCCTTATTCACCCATCGTGTCTTCTTCCCTTTCTTCTTCCTCTCCTGGTGAAATCATTGAAGATGGTAATTAAGAAGCTAAGAAGAATAAGAAACAAAAGAACAAGACAAAGAAAAATAAGAAAGGGGGAAATTGACTGGCCACTGTGGTGAGTGTTGATAATGTTGCAAAGCCGACCAACATAAGTCGCAAACCCAAATTTCCTTGTAGGATTTGTAAGGGTGACCACCTTATTAACCATTTCCCTGGTATTACCAAGGTCTTAGAAGTGTGGTCCTCGGGTTCTCAACAACCTGTGTCACCAGTTGTTGCAAGTCATGTTGGTGAAAACC
Organism: Picea engelmannii; assembly: GCA_009831015.1. Classification (NCBI taxonomy): domain Eukaryota; kingdom Viridiplantae; phylum Streptophyta; class Pinopsida; order Pinales; family Pinaceae; genus Picea; species Picea engelmannii. The sequence goes on along the minus strand of ML781854.1, from coordinate 162,235 downwards.
CATCAAAGTGATTATCAGGCTGGGGGAAAAAAGGGTAAATTCAAGATTCCTTTTCAATTATGTGGGGAAATTCACCTCACTTTCATTTTCCCTCGTATGGATGAATCTTCACAATTTTTAGAAGACATTGTTGTTTCCCAACAACAACCTCCAATTGTAGGTTGGGAAACAACAATGTCTTCTAAACCATTGGTTGATGAAACAACAATTTTTAGAAGACATTGTTGTTTCCCAACCTACAGCTGGAGTGGTCGATCTGATCCAATTGTCAGTCGATCCCACTCTTCCCTTAGAGAGTGAAGTGGATGCCACTTAGGTTTTTCTTGTCACTTTAGATTCCTCCGGACAAGGGAGAATTTCACCCGTTTCAATGAAACCCCCTCCAAGTACTGAGGTCATTTAATTTGACTGGAATAGGCTAACGGAGCCTCTCCTTTCTTCCTACATGCATTTCCAAATCAATGTGCAAGTTCAAAATATGACCATACATCACACTATTGTCGATGAATGCGCTTTTGTTAGCATTCTATCCTCAACTGCTTGGCAATATGGGTTCCCCTCAACTTGTGTCGGTTACCCATCATCTGTTGGATTTTAATAGAAGATCCAGTGAACCTTTAGGGATCATTCCTCAACTTTCCATCACCTTAGGAGGGAAAATTGTCTGTATCGATGTTTGGTAGTCCAAGGTCCCTTGGAATTTAATTTACTCTTTGGATGAGACTATGTTTATGTTATGAAAGATGTCGTGTCTACACTCTTTCGAGTGATGCATTTCCCTCATAATGGAAACATTGTGACCATTGACCAAATTTCTCTTGTTAGTCTTGATCTGACTGCCAACCATTCAACTTCCCTGAATGTTACTTATATGAAAGAGATATCCCTCACTCCACAGGTTAATTATGTGGTATCATGTCCCATTCCTTCAACCACTAATGAGAATGAGCCTCTCATTGTATGATCGACTTCTTTCGACTCATATCTGGTAGTTGACATGGTGAAATCTTCAATGGGGGATTTGGAGCCTAATATTTCCCTCATTACCCCTATTGACTCTCTTGAAATACATTATTTTCAGAGCATTGTTATTCCATCCGATGAAGAGCTCTTGGAATCCAAGGTCAAGGTCTATGAGTATAGTTCGCTTTTTGTGTCAAGCTCATTAAAAAATGAAACATATAACCATGAGCATAGTTTGATTTATGTGTCAAGCTCGTTAAAAAATGAAACAGATAACCATGAGAATAGTTTAATGTCTGTGTCAAGCTCATTAAAAAATGAAATAGACCCCCCTCCAATTGAGTCAAGTCTTCCACTAGATCTAATACCTGAGCCTTCATTTCCTCTTCCTATGTCAGTTGATCCTCTTTCTTCCTCCCTCTCCAGTGAACTTATTCCTATTAGTATCGAGGAGTCTAATCAGGTGCATAAGAAGATTCGGTGGACAAAACGAAGCTTGGGGGGAATCTCCCCAACATCTAGACACCACGTTGGAGTTAAGTCGCTAGCCTCTGTCGATCATGCTGGGGGGAAATTACCAATCTATAGACACCATGTTGGGGAAAAACTCGCCAATGGGTATCACTCAAAGTACCAAAATTTGGACATCACGTTGGGAAGAAACCCGTCAATGGGTATCATTCCAAGCATAGTTCATTTTCGGTTTCAAGCTCATTAAAAAATGAAACCAACCACAAACATAGTTTTATTCTTTGTTTCAAGCTCATTTAAAAATGAAGCAGACAGTTCAAGAATATTTCGTTCTTTGTTTCAATCTCCTTAAAAAACGAAGAAAACATCTTATTTTTTTCCTAATGGTTGTGCTTGTTGCTGCTTCACTGCTATTTTCCATCTCGCTTGCTTATGGTCATTGCAATTATTCTTGACGTTATTTGTTCGCATCACACTGCTCCCATTTTGTAGTTACCTTCTAAAGAGACACACTGCTATGAGTGGTCCTCACCTCCTATGCCTACTTATACACCCTATCACAATCATTGCTTAGGAGTGATTCTGCCCATTAGAACTTAGTTGCATGCCACTCATTTTCTTTAGACGATCTTAGTCTTTTTCCTTTCTCGTGCTCATAAATACATGAGAATAATTTTTCGAGTATACTTTTATCACTTTTTCAGGGTCGTAAAAACTATATGAAAAAGGAACTCTTTGGAGTCTCCTTTAATCTCTTTTCAAAATATCTAAACATGAAACTATTACCAAGCATTTTTTATCCTCCTCAATCTCATTAAAAAACAAATAGGTACTCGCCCTTAATGGTGGGGGGGGGGAATTTGAGGGAAGTGCGTCATTTTTTGGAAAGCATTATGGTAGTTATTTGTTGTCACCCTTGAACATGGCACTTGTTTGCATCTTGTCTTATAGTTGGGTAATCTTCTTGTCTTTTAGTCATATCAATGTTATGAGTCATTATACTCCTTCGGTTCACCTGAAAAGTGCCCCAATTATTGTCGCACTATGCTTTGGTCTATCTCTCAATCGAGTCAATGCTTCCAAGTCATATGTCATGCCTCACAATGTTCAAGGGAAGTCTTAGCCAAATTCAACCACTCTGCAGTATTACCAACCTTCATCCTCGTTTCAATCCATGCTCATTTAATCCAGTATATTACATCTCTTTCATGTATGAATTTTGTGTTGATGATGGGGGACACATCATGCCCCTCCTTCAACAAGTATGTTCTTTTCAACTTCAACACATTATCCAAGAATTAGAATTATAAACTAGTTAGTACCTTGGAACATGCATGCCTCAATGGAAGGTCTCTTCACTTTCGAGAATAGGTTTACATCATTGTCCTCTGATCAAATAATTCCACGGATGTTCGATGTCATTTCATTTATTCACATTTTATGAATTGTACAAGGGTACGCTGGGAGTCATTGTCATCATTGGTGATTCCCTTCGCAATTATTAACAATATACATAAATGACTGGTAATCAAGTTGTTTACACCATGTTCGACATAAGAAGATCTATTCATGTGACTATAATCGTACTATTTCAGGATCGGGATGAAGACCTTGGGAATGCACCTCTATTACGTACCTCACCCAGGTTGTGATGGAGATTATTTGAATGCTTAAGAATATTTCAGTATGGCCTTCATGTTGGAGATCTTATTGATGTATATGCTATCACATAGATCCACTTTGTATTGGTCCATGGCTATGTTTTTTTCATATTGTAGCTCCACTCTGTATTATTTCGTGGCTATGAGATGATCACGTCATGGAAGGTATGGATCCACATTGTATATTTAGTGTCCATATACTTAGTCAATGCTTTCATGGATCCACAATGTATTGGTCAGTGGCCATACTTTGAGTAAATTTATTCCAAGAATGGGTATTCCTACCTCGGGGATGATACATATATATTGTTTGATGTTTGTTTGCATCTTCCGCCCAACTCTCCTTTTCCAGTACCCTCACATACATAGTTTTGTAAAGTGTTTTGGCCATCAACTTTTCTTCTGACTTCACACTTTAGGGGGCATCTGTTATACACCTAAGTGTCGCACTACCAAATGTCACACTTAAGTGTCATAAGTGTTGCAAATGTTATACACCTAAGTGTCACACTATCAAATGTTGCACTTAAGAGTCAAACTTAAGTGTTTCACTTTACCAAGTGTCGTGATTTTTTCACCATGAAAAGGTGTATTTCATAATCCCTAGATATGTTAAAGAATAAGCCTATCAGTTGGAGGTCGAAATACTACCTTTTTCCTTGATATTTTGGCCTCGTTTGAGCTTCATCACCCCCCATGCCCATATAAAAGGAGGGATAAACCTTGATCATCTCTCTCCAATACACTTAGAGGGACTGATAGTATCTCCCTGTGCTCAGTTATGGGGGGGAGATGAAGTAGTTGCAACCATCATGCCTTATTCTGTGAGGTTGTTTCCGGGAGATTTCAGTTGGTTAAGGGATTGGTTTGAGATACCTCCTATTCAAGGCAAGGTCAGTCTTGTTGGTTCATCCAAATCCTCATTTGACCACATCCTCTCCTCAAACTTATCCTATGGTTGTGATGCCTCAATGCCTATATAATGGAGGCCATACTTGAGTGAAAGGGGGGGAGAACTTAGAGAATCATACATATGACTTTGTGACATTCAAGGGGTTGGAAAGGAGAGCTTGGAGGAGCTGTTGCAACATCAAGATTAAGATTGTAAGTGCTTCAATATTGATTTCTTTCCATTAATCTATAACTTGGCTTATTCCCTTCATGCCTATGTGTTCACTATATGCATGTATATTTTTGTCTAATTCATCATATATAGATCTATTCTACTTGACAATATATCATAGAAAAAGAAGGTATTGTTGTTTTATTTGCAGGAATTCTCTTGGAGTTTGGACATCAAGATCAAGGGCTGGAGCAGTGAGGACAACTGAAAGAAAAGAGGTAAGTCTTATATCCTTCTCTTCTCATTCTGATTGTTTGCACAAATAATATTATTAACAATATGTGATTGTGAGCTGCTAAAATAACACAACTTACTAGTTTCCTATGTTTCTTTTAATATCCTTTACTTGTGTGTTAACATTTGTTTTTCATATGTTGTTTCTCTGGTGTAGTTTTCTCCAAACTACAACGATGGAATTCTTTGAATATTGAATGGTTATTTTTATTGAATTCCAATTTGTGTTAGTTACCAAGAGAACTCTTGGTGTAGTTTTGGGGGTGAAAATCATCTTCAATCTTCATTGCAAACCACTAAGCATCCCCAAGAGATTGTCAATATTCAATAACTCTATCTTTTTTTATATTTGTTGGTACAATATTCTCTATTATTTGATAACCTAATTTTTTTTTATCTCTTGGATGTGATAATGATACATGAGATCATGAAACTTGTTCATGTGGTATTATTATCAAGTGGGATTCATTATCTACACTTTTCAACATGAAACCCCCGTCACTACTAATTATGGATATTAGAAATGGACCATTCATGCAATTTTGGTCATTGTGGTAATGTAGACACTTCATTTGAATTATTTCATTGTAATTTATGCACTTTCATGAGTTGAATTGTGGACCTAAGCATGTGAATTTTATTTGTAAATTATGAATTTTGTTGAATTTATACCTCCTTAGTTCACTACTAGTGTGTGTTGAGAAGTAAAGTAGACAATGTAAACTTACTATAACACCTTTTATTTATGATTATGAGTCTTATAATATACACCTATTAGTGTTCTTCTCTCTAGTTGTTTTCTCCTTAAAAATTGGGTTATATGATTCCACAATGAAGTGAATTATTTAATTTGTAAGTTTTGTTTAATTAGAACATGTATGTGTATGCTATAAATTAGCAGGATTACTTTCATATTTCATTATGTTGTTATATTTGTGTTGATATTCTGTAATATATCTTATTGTGTCCAACTTCCTGAGGAAAAGTTGACTTGAATATTTTTCATGATGATGGATCAAAGGTAGTTTCTGTACTGGCAAGGAAGTGAAGATGTGAACAAGAATCTATCGATGAGGTATACCTTGACATTACTGATGAAACTAAAATACTATTGTTGGAAATACCTCTGCAATCAATGAATAGGATTATAGATGAGGCTCTTCATACACACATTTTGGGAATGCATAAGCCTTATCAATAGACCATTGTTCTTGCTTCTTGTGTCCCAAAATTTCTCACTTCTTTACCTGTGAAAAAAATAAAATAACCAAGAGGTAAACCCGGTATCACTTTAGAAAATGGAGGAATCAATGGAGATTAAGTTGAAGGTTGTCTCCTTCCTAAGAGTCAAAGATGTGGTAAAAAATTTCTTGATCCTCAAGCTTTGAGGGCTATCACTTCTGTTAAAAATTGGATGAGTGAACTTTATGCAGAGTTGAATGACCACATACAAGCTAATTTAGAACAAAACAAACACATTTCTCATCACCTTACTTTGCATGTTTGATCTTACTAGGAGCACGGAATTGATTCCATTAAAAAATTTCCATCTAAGTATTTCCCATTAAGATATGGAAAGGACAAAGTATTGCAAGAGTTGGGCAATCGAATACATTGTTGGAACACTCGAGATTTTTTCATGGGTTACAACCAATTTTTTGCCCAAAATATCGCATCCTGGTTATAAACATTCATGGGGAAAATTAGCAGCTTTAGGATTGAATACTTCTTCCATATTTTCTCTAAGTTGGTTCGTGTCCATCGTTGTTTGGATAATTATGGCTTACCTGTGATCTCATGGAATATCTTAAATTTATGGATACACATGAAAAACATTTAGCAAGCATTCCTTCATGGTATCTGATGCGATAATAGCGTTATCCCTCTTATATCTTATTCTCCTTATCAAAGAATTCCATTAATTCTTGCAAAACAATCAGAGATGGAAGTAGTAGAAGATCAAGTACTCAAATTATGGTTCATTTTCCATGGATGTTATCCTAAATCCATGATATTCAAGTCAGTGTTAGGCTCATAAACCATATTTGTAGTCTCATTTTTCATTTTAAGTCCCATTTTTGGATTGATTGTCCAGGGTGTAATTAAATTCATATTTGGTTCTAAATCTTGGTTACAATTCATAACCACAATATTGGAGGTTGTATTCATCCTTATAATATGGGAAATCATCAGTTGGAAATGGCTTGCCTCCATGGCTTACTATTCAATATGGAGAACATAAAATTAAGTGAGAGGGTGCACCTTTTTCAGGTGAAGGACTTTTGGACAAGGGAAATTTTTGAAGTGCAGGAAACCCAAGAATCAATGCGAAATAATATTTCAAAATAATATATTAATCATCAATGTTGTTATCATGCCACTTAAAAAAAGTAGAAACAAATATTTCAAAATACAAATCAATTATGGAGAACGTCAACATTCTACGGGAGACTCCTGAGAGAATGATTGTGGTAAATGTAATGTCCATAAGGGATGATGAGAAGCTTGTGAAACATGGCTATGAAAATGGAAAAGAATTCCATACCAACTCAGGTTTCTGAGAGACCATAGGTCATGTTTGAATCGTCGACCAAAAAATTAAGTAATATATTATCATCAATGTTGTTATCACGCCACTTAAAAAAAGTAGAAACAAATATTTCAAAATACAAAGTAGTTATGGAGAATGTCAACATTCTATGGGAGACTCCTGAGAGCATGATTGTGGTGAATGTAATGTCCATAAGGGATGATGAGAAGCTTGTGAAACATGGCTATGAAAATGGAAAATAATTCCATACCAACTCAGGTTTCTGAGAGACCATAGGTCATGTTTGAATCATTGACCAAAAAAACTTCCATCATCTTTGGACTTCTTGTTCAAAGAAAATCTTGGGAAACAAACAGACTTGTTAGGAGTGAAAAAACACTTAAGATATGTCAAAAAATAGTCTTGGAAACTAACAATTGTCTCATTGATTAGTATAATCATCTGGTTTCCTCCACTCTATGAGAGAGTTTGTTTAGAAGCATACTCCTAGGGATATGAGATAATGGATTTGGTCGATGAGTTAGATTCATAAAGTGACAGCATGCTGAGTAAAGTGGCAGATAGTCTATTCGAAACATTAAATTCTAAAAAATCAAGGGTTATCGAATTGGAACATCAAAGAAATAAAGTAGAGGCTCTCAAGCTACTATAAGTATGGAAAACATAGCTGCAAAAATCAACAAACTTATAGAAGAATGTAAAAAGGATGCTGGCATGATTGGATATGGGGAAGACTCTGATGAAAGTGAGGGTGGTAGAATTTGTGTATTTAAGGTGGATGTGGATCATAACAAGACGAGAAGAGTTTTGGAACATAGCTTGCAGGAAAGAAAATTACTCTATTTTTCTTTATCTTAGACTATTGTGAATTTGTACACAATTAATTTGTGATTTACAACGCAACACATGCACATCGGTCATGGCACTGTAACGAAAATGAGAATTTTAGATCTAAGCATTTGTCTTTACCCATGCTTCGAGGATGAAGCTTTTCAGAAAGGGGTGAATTGTAATATACCTTATTGTATATTACGTTTAATGTTGTTTGTATTAATTATACCATTAATGTAAATTCACGTCCATTATCTAAAGATGTGACCATATTCATTTGTGTGTATTTTTGCACACAATTGTAAACCTAATTGAAATCGAATAATAAATAAATAAATACTGAATATATAAATTATTATATATCTTGTGTTTTCTTCCATATTCTTATTTGTAAATATTTTCATAATTCCCCAAACACTTGTATAGACTAGTGACAATGTTGACTATATGTAGTTGCTACCATTTTATGCATTGGTCATAAAAGTGATTCAAAGGATGATGCTCATTGTGCATTTCCTTTTCAAACAATCCCAATGTTGTGATTCACTTTTCTCTAGTATTTGTAGCATCGATCGAGAGACTCTCACTAGTTTAATGCCACTAGCTTCAATTTAAATGTGGTGAACTTGATTTTGTATGTGTCACTAAAGGTGTTGACTGTAAAGAATGGACTCATTTTTTTTCATCCATTCGTGAAAGGTTTCATTCTTGATATTTCCTTTGAATAAAAACACATCAATGCTAATATTAACTTGAAGGGATTGTAGTTTCTAAACAATGTTGATATGTGTTATGTAGATGCCACAAAAGTTTTAGGAGTTGAACTTGACTAAGAATCTTTGTAAAATTTTGATAAACCCCTTTGTGATATTGTTGGATTGAGTCTTAAACAATATACTTAACAAAGTTATGGTTGTCAGATCCAACATATTAATTGGGGTTGTTGTCACCTATAATTGAATATATTTGCAAATGTGGAGAAATGTATAATATATGAATATGCTCAACTTTGTGCTTCCTATGCATGATTGACTTTATGCTTCCTATACTTTGACTTCATCCAAACATGCATTCAACAAGCATGTTTTTTTGAACTACTTCAAATATTTTTTTGTCACGACAACTTCCAAATTTTAATTACTAGTAAGTTAGGTAGTGTCATACGACCTTAGATACTAATGATTTCACTCCAAGTTGGATCATATGATTGTAATATGAACTAATAATCTAGGTAAATCAACAAATATGAAGTGAAAAAGAACTAAACATCATACACATGTATAATGGAGAAAGTGAATGGATTGTTGTGCTTATGAAGGTGATAATATCCATAAATCATAATTAACAAATTGATGTGCCTAAAAAGTGTGGAGTATGATTATCCAACAAAATATTACACAAGAATAAAGCTAGTAAACAACATAACTAATAAGGTGTGGTTGAAAAATACTTAAACTAGAAATATTGGATAGAACAAACTTAAGTATATTAAGTATGTGACTCTTTGAATATTAACCAGTAAAATAACCAAATAACATCCCAAAAGAGAATCCACATAGAAGATAAGTAATTTCCCTAAACATTGTGCATTATGTGCACTCTATTGTTGATAAAAAGAGACTATTATTAAATTGACTTGTGAACGATAGAGTTATAAAGAGAGCTTTGTAAACTAGATATATTAATAGTTGGACGTAAGACATGACACACTAGTGTATACTACTAAGACACTATGTTTTGACTTAGAAACTAGAAATGATACAATGTTACAAATTATACAAGAGATGGATACAATGTTACAAATTATACAATAGAGATGGCCATGCATTGGAAATGAAATGTGAATAATAATAAAAGATATATAAGTTTTAAACATGCAAAGTGAATCCAACCTAATGTTGGGTATGTGTTATATTATTTGCATGTGTGTGTTTGGGCACGTTAGATATGACAACTGCGTCTGACGATCCCTCGCACTAGTGTTCTGTTTGTGCCGTGTGCGTCGGGCGCTTTCCTAGGGGGGTCCCGGGGGGGGCAGGTATGCCCCCCCCTGGTTACGCGTAGCGTTCGGGGCAGCGCCCCGATTATTATTATTTTTTTGGGTGGTTTTTGCTATTTTTTAGCGGATTTTGCTATTTTTAGCGGTTTTGTAAATTAATCCCAGACTAAGAGATTAGGGTTTTGGTATCTACGGAATACCTGAAAACATTGTATATATTGTATGGTGAATGGTGAAATTCGATATAATGAAGATAAGAAAGGTTTTCCTGGTTGAGGGTTTCCGGTATAAAATCTCTATGTACTCTGTGTATGAGCCATTGATTAATTTTTGTCTTGCTTAAGAATCTATATGCATTTCTTTACTTCACAGGTTTAAAACTTACATGTGGTATCAGAGATCATTTTTGGCTTCAGAGGGATGCCTTTGTTGTTGAGGGTTTGGCTCGGTCTTGATAAATCAAGTTTATCTTGGGTATGTGATAAACCTGGGTTTAGTGGGAGATTTTGCAGTGGATATTCGAGTATAGAAAGAGGAATGGAGATCTCATCTAGAATCGAGATAGAGAAGTTCAATGGTAAAAACTTTGAGCTATGGAAGCTCAAGATGGAGGACCTTCTTGTAGACAAAGAACAATGGATCGTTGTGGATCCTGGTACACAGCCTACTAGTACACCGTCTACTAGCACATAGGCTACTAGTACACAACCTACTAGTACAAAAACTACTAGTACACCAGCTACTGGTATGTCAAAGGAAGATTGGGAGAAGTTGGACAGAAGAGCAAGGAGTACTATTTGACTCTGCCTGGAAGATTCGATGTTGTTGAATGTCTCAGGAGAATCTATAGCCAAGGAACTATGGGGTAAATTGGGGAATTTGTATCAATCAAAGTCCATGGTAAACAAGTTGTTTCTTCAAAAGAAGTTGTATCATCTTGGGATGGAAGATGGAGATTCTGTGACAGAACATCTAAATGCCTTTAATACTCTGGTAAGTCAACTTGGCTCTGTTAATATTACAATTGCAGAAGAAGATAAGTGTATTACTTTGTTATGTTCTTTGTCAGACTCTTAGGATAATCTAGTTGTAGCAATAGGTAGTACTACTCAATCTACATTGAAGTATGAGGATGTAGTTGCATCCTTGTTATCTGAAGAGATGAGGAGAAAAAGCATGGATGGTCACAACACATATGCTTTATTTGTAAGAGGGTGTACCCAAGACAAGAACCCTGGTAAGCCTTCGGGGTGGAGATCTAAATCTATAGGTAGATCTAAGTCTCTAGGAAAATATTTGAGGAAATGTTGGAAGTGTGGTAAAACAGGGCATTATAAGAAAGATTGCAAGTCTAAGAAGGTTGAAAAACCAAAGGGAT